>SJYA01000205.1:827844-870531 GCA_006410615.1 Neotragus moschatus
AGAAATTTCGCCGCCCTGTACTCTCATAGCTCATTTAACTAAACTCAGCTACAAGACTGTTTTGTTTTACGATAGTCTATGTATTTTTGTGTGCATTCTCTAGGCTGCAGATTCAGTGTTCCTTGAGGACAGGGATCCTATCTTCTTCATGTCCTCATTGTTTTTCTCAATTTCTGGCAGCTGCTATGTACTCTGTTAATGTCAAATGAGTGAACTATAAGTGCTATTTCAATACTCCTTAGCATTTAATCATGTGATAAAATATATGGTCTCATTTAAACATACAAGTGTTTTATTTTATATCGATGTATAGATAAATATATAAAACAAAAATAATTCAGGAATTTATTAACATATACACTAGGAATCTACTGTACACATTAATATCTTTGCCCATAATTTTGCATGCATGCCCATATACAAACATACATGCATAAAGGTTTCTAGTTCTGCAGAAATACAAATTATTATTTTAGGAATCACTAGCAAAGAAAATTATTTAAAATGCTTCTGTGATAGGGAAAGGCATACTGTAACTAGAACAGGTAGGTAAAAAAGTCTTATGCAAGTAAAGTGTTTTCCATTGGCATATTTGAGATTTTAATTCTCTTTTAAATAATGTATTCTAAAGGGAAGTATTATGTATGGGTATCTTTAAAACATTATTTAAATAATAAAATGCATCTCTGAGACTTCAAAGACTATTAAAAAATAACGCTAAGACTGTAAGAAAAATCTTGCATAAAAGCATATATCCTGTAAATGAAAAAGTCATGAGATGTTGGAATTTTAAAAATTAAGTGTATCTCATTCCTTTATTGGAAATAATTGGTTTAATTTAAAATATCATAGCCTCCAAGGTCTTTTCTGAAATTTTAAAGTCTCATTTAGACTTTTAAGACAAAAATTAATAGAAGAGTGATGCTATATGGTACCCACTTATCATGAGACTCTTTTATGTGAGAGTAATAGTACCACAGAGGCATCTGCTTCCATCTTTAAACTCCGGACAAGTAGAATCTCAGGGAATGCAATTTATACATCATTAAATCATCAAGATCAAACCAGTTAATCCTAAAGAAGAACAGTCTTGACTATTCATTGGAAGGACTGATGCTGAAGCTGAAGCTCTAGTACTTTGGCCACTTGATGGGAAGAACTGACTCACTGGAAAAGTCCCTAATCCTGGGAAAGATAGTAGGCAGGAGGAGAAGGGGACAACAGAGGATCAGATGGTTGGGTGGCATCACCCACTTGATGGACATGACTTTGAGCAAACTCTAGGAGATGGTCATAGTCAGGGAAGCTTGGCATGCTGCAGTCCATGGGACTGCAAAGAGTCATACACGACTGAGCAACTGAACTGACTGACTGACTGACTGAAATCATCAAGGTCTTTGATGAAAGGAGAAACCTAAAATTAGATAATGCCAGCTGTGGCTTAACCATTTTGAGGACAAGGAAACCATCATGTGACAAGAAAAAGTCCCCAGAAAAGCAAAGCCTCCTTTTTCATATCCAGCCCCACCACTAAAGGGGTTATTTACTCTACCAGTCTGGTTACACCATATCCGTCATACAGAAGTGAGGCTAAGAGATGGTAAGAGGGGGATACAGATGTGTCTGGCATGAGATCACTGCCACTCCCACTATATTATAGTTCCTCTTACTGGTATCAATTCAGTGCGTATTGTGCAAATGAGTTTTAGATCGCCCATTTAGTTTTTTTAAAATGAGAATCTGTACAATGAGCAATACAAGAGACATTTTAGATAAAGCAGTGCTCTTTAGTTCCCTAAAATGTTTCATACGCTAAGAGCAACTTGATGCTTATGTTTACATTTGGTTTTATATTATAAGGATTCTTATTCATTCATCACGAGAAAAATAATCTCTACAACTTAGCAAATGCAACATACAGTTCACAAAATGTGTTAAAGAGATATAACTAACTCCAGGGGATCTTCCTGATCCAGGGATTGAGCCCACATCTCCTGTGTCTCCTACATTGCAGGCAGATTCTTTACCCTCTGAGCCATAGGAGAGGCCTCTACAAAATGTTTTAATGTTACATCTGATCTCTACAGTCAGGTAAATAGTTTTAGTTTTTACTTTAAGAATTGTAGTACTACTTAATTCTACATGTCTTTAATAATATTAGAGTGTAATATATTTATTTTCTTCAACAAAATTATTCAGAATAAGAATATCGGGTTATTGGTATATAGGATTTCAGCTGTATTTGCTTTGTTGAGATATGCTTCCACTCTAAGAAAAAAAGTACTTAAACTTTTGAGTCTCTAAATAAAAAATAGAAATCACTGTTAAAGGGTAAATAACCCGAAAAACATAAAGGAAGAAAGAAGGAGGGAGGGAGGGAGGAGGGAAGGCTTGGTAAAAGGAAGAAGGAAGGGAAAGAAAAGGAAAGGAAAAGAAACATCAGATACTTCATTTTAAAGAAAGAGGTGCGTTACGTATCCAAAACAGCCCGCCTTCTAAATCTCTACCTCTTTTAGCAAACTCTGCATACAATTCTTCATATAAATAGGTATGACTTTCTGGAAAAAAAGAGTATAAGCCTTTCATGTGTAGGAGTCTACTGCAGCATCATCAGAGAAGTATATTTGCTAAAGAGAGAGAAAATAATAAGGCAAAATGTTCTAAGAGTAAGGAAGAAGCAACTGAATAAAGCAAAGGGAATCTTAGAGGGTTTATAAAACTCATGGTATTTGAAATGGGTCTTGAAATACAGGTCGAATTTCAACAGAAAGGATAAAGGAAAAAAAGACATTCCGTGCTTTGAGAAAAGTAGGAGCAATGATATGGAGGGAAATGGATGCCTGGGAAAACGCAAATGTTGTGACATAATGAGAACTTGGATTGTGTTTAGGGGTCAGGTGGGCTGGAATGCTTCAGAAAAAGGAAGCAAGTTTATTTTCTTATTTTGAAAGCAGTTTGTGTTAGCTTCAGTAAGAATAAAAACACCAGAGTCTCTGACCTGAAAAAGATGGTTTGTTTTCTTCCCTTCTTTGTTTTACAGAGGAGAAAGTTGAGCCCTAAATCCAGTTTCCAGCTCTGTGTTCTCTTAGTTCTATATAAACAACAAGCCTAGGTTCTATTACTATTCCATTAAAGAAAGTTTCAGTTAGTGCTTTTTACACTATGTATGCTTCCTGCCTCATTTTCATAAGCAATTTGGTGACTTCTCTGGGCTTCCCTGGGGGCTCAGTTGGTAAAGAATCGGCCTCCAATGCAGGAGACCACCTGCAATACAGGAGATGAGGGTTAGATCCCTGGGTCGGGAAGATCCCCTGGAGAAGAAGATGGCAGTCCACTCCAGTATTCTTGCCTGGAGAAGCCAAGGGACAGGGCAGCCTGGCAGGTTACATTCCATGGGATTGCAAGACTCAGACAGTACTTAGCAACTAAACCACCATCCACCAAAGAAGTCAAATATCTTCCCTTAAGTATATAGACAGAGCAGACCTCGGAGCATCTTTGCCTTTCGGATAATGTAGATTCTAATCATAACTCTTTGGAATGAACTGAGTTAACACCCCCATCTAGCTCACGCTCATTTCTTTTTAGGTTCCTTTCTCTCATCCATCCAACTAAAACATCAGTTCATACAGTTCAAAAAAACTAGGTTGACTGAAGTCACATGTGTTGAAAGTAAACATTATTTTATCATTTCACTGCTATCTCAGTCCAGCACTAACATCTTTAAGGAAAGACTTGACTACTGTATGGAAATAAGTTTAGAAACATAAGGTTCATGGGTTATTTTATGTTCTCAGTTTCTTTTTTTTAGAGGAAATACATTTTTATATACTTTAGCTATTTCTAAATTGCTTGAACATGTTTCAAATTGTCCTAAGTTCTTAGATATCATGCAGTGGCCCCTTATACAAGGATTAAGTTCTAAAATCAGCACAGAAGGTGAAAACCCAATATTCCAAATTACCCTATATGTGTATATATGTATATACTATATTTATGTGTAAAACTTACTATGATAATTTAAAAATAGTGCTGTCACAAGAAACCCTGCTCAATGTCATGTGGTAGTCAGGGTGGGAAAAGAGTTTGGGGAGAATGGATACATGTACATGTATAACTGAATTCCTTTGCTGTCCACCTGAAACTATCACAACATTATTAATCAGCTACACTCCAATATAAAATAAAAAGTTAAAAATTAAAATAAAAAGACTCATTTACAGACATAGAAAAAAGAACTTATAGTTGCTGGGAGAAGGGATAGTTAAGGCCTTTGGGAAAGTCATGTACACACTACTATATTTAAAATGGATAACCATTTTAATATACACTCATATACACTCGTGGCTGATTCATGTCAATGTATAGCAAAATGAATACAGTATTGTAAAGCAAAACAAACTAAAAAATAAAAATAAAATAGATAACCAACAAAGACCTATTATATAGCACATGGAATTCTGCAATTGTTATGTGCCAGCCTGGATGGGAGTGGGTTTGGGAGAAATGGATACAAGTATATGTGTGGCTGAGTCCCTTTGCTGTTCACCTGAAACTACCACAACATTGTTAATCAGCTATGCCCCAATACAAAATAAAAAGTTAAAAATTACAAAAAAAAAAAATAATAAAATAATGCTTATCAAAGATACCAAGAGACAGGCAGAAATCAGAAATCCATGAATTACAGAATAAAAAGCATCTAGAGTTAAAAATTAATAACCTAAAATGCCATTTAATAAAATTTTATTATATATTTCATTACAGGACCTTACTATATTAATAAGGAAAATATATACTAAGAAATTACTCTTTTTGTATAAAAAATGATTGTGGCTGTTGATTAGTTATCAGTTTGCTCATGCCTCCATATTCATTCTATACTCTGAGATGGTGGAGCTCAAATCACACCAACTCTGTTTCCCAGATTCCCATGCTGGCTGGCTGACTGTGAGCTCCCACCAAAAGGCAGCACTCTGAGAGCAGCCCCAGAAAGACGGAGAAGGGAACAAAGAACACCTATTCAGCCTAGGTCCCTACCCCTATAGTGGCTATAGCAATGACACTTGTCCAAGTCTGCAGCTTCTCTTTAGTTCCCCAAACCAATTACTCTGTGTTCCTCATCTTCACAGTTTCCTCTCTATCCCTGGCTCTTCCTGTAGCTATTATTCTAGGCTACCAGGTTTCCTTTTTGCTCTTTCAGCTCTTTGCTGTGTAGTGATATCCCAAATCAAATCTATTTTATTTTCAATGACTAATGTAGTTTTCATTTTCCCATCAGGATTCCAACTGATGCTATAAAGAATTTCCAGTTGAATGCCAGTCTGTAAATGCTTTACCACTTCCTACAATGACCATAGATGGATAAGAGGAGCAGATTGGCACACAGAAAATGGGAAAAAAGAAAAAGCCAGTAACAGCATCCTGCCCTTTGGAGCCAGAAAATAGTACAGAAATAAACATGTGCAGAATCCAGTGAACAAAAGATGTATTCTCTAAAGCTACCCAAAGCAAAGCAAAATTTCCTACACATCAATCACTCAGAAAAGAGATATAAAGGGAGAACAACTTTGTAAGAGAGTTTTCCGCTAGAAACTGGGTCAAAAGAGGTGGGGCAGATTAAGGAACATTTCTAGCTTCACTTCAAGACTTTCAACATTACTTTATGCTTTGGGGCTTCAAAAATGGCCTCATTCATAAAAGTTTTATGAGTAATTTAGGTATTTTCTGCAAAGTGATACAGAACATACAATGAATTTTTTACTGTAGGGGTTTTCTCCGTTAGCAACTAATTTCTGCTTCCTCTCAAAAGGCTCCCCAGAAATTTTGCCATCTTTCAGCTATCACACTCTCATTTAGTGAAGAATTAAATGAAAACCGAAACCGTCATTTTAACGTAATCTTGAGGATAAAGGTAATGCTATTTTAAATGTCAAATATTTTAGTTTAAGAAAACAGCTCAGCATTTAAATGTCTTTTAGAACGAAGGCAATAAATAGCACTAGTAGGCCACCCATTAAGGTATATTTGAGAATAATTCTATGGCTACGGCCAGCTTAACTCTTTGATATGTGAATCATGGCAGAGTTGTTCTATGGCTTTCAAAAAGCAAAGCTACATTGAAACCCCACTGAGTGCTGCCAGCAGAAATAGCATATAACCTATTGAAAATAACCAAGGACCTTCAAGACCTCTGAAACAGAGAGACATGTATCGCCCATAGGTGTTAAGAGCAAGCTGAGTTTCTGCTCATCTGTGAAATTTCAGCAGAGCAATTAGTTCTTTACATTGATGTTTCTAGATATAGACTATTCTAGCAAAATAGTTTTGCTTCTACTCATTTAAATCTTTTAAAAACACAGTAGTGTTGTTGGGACTTCCCTGGCAATCCAGTGGTTAAGACTCTGCTTCCAACGGCGGGTGGGATAGGTAGATAAAATCCCTGATGGGAAACTAAGATCCCACATAACACTTAGTCAAAAAAGTTTTAAAAACTTAAAAAAATTTTTGCCATTTCATATTTCAGAAGAATTATAAATTCTTTCATACCTCTTAACTAATCTGCATGAGCATCACTCTGACTTGACAAATGAGAAACATGAATGCTCCTTACGAGCCCTTAGGCCTGATCACAGGGATATGGAATAGGGAGCGAAGACTAAGAGTCAGAATCATCACAAAGCTGGGGGACATGGTACTCAATATTCCCAAACAGAGAGGAGATACTCAGGGTTTAACTTCTTTTTTTCAAAGGAAAAAAAAATGTTTTATTTCAGACCTGTTCCAGAGATATCAGAGGATAAATTATTTCAACCAGAATCAAGCAAGATTTTATCCTGTATTCACAGGAAAATGAAAACAAATTATTGAGTGACATAACATTCCCTTGGAGCTAGTCTTTCTTTCATAAAGGAAAGCCCAAAGAATAAACACTTTGATCTAACACAACCTAGAACTGTCCTTGAATGACTCACATATATAACAGTATAAAAGATGTTGATGGCACTCTACAAGCTAAAAAGCATATAAGCTTCTAACAAATAAACTATAGCAGGTGAGAGTTTCAAAAACCTCAGTATAGTTTAGAGCAATGGTTCTTTGTGGTCCCTGCCAGTAACATCCACATCACTGGGGAATTAGTGAGAAGAACAAATTCTTGGGTGATGGAGCCCAGAAATCTGCCTTTTACAAATGCTTCCAGGTAACATTGATGCATGCTAAAGTTTGAGAATTTTAGGTCTAATGGAATAATTAAATTTAAGGTCAAATTTGAGTTTGTAAAAGTGTTTACTGTGTCATCTAGGGCAAATAATCCAATTTTCCATAGTCTAAATTTATTCTCTGGCAAAATGGAACAAAAAACACCTCCTTACAGTATTATTTTAGAATCTGAAATAATCATAATAGCCACTGCTCTCATGCTGAGAACTTAGCACAGATATATCCTAATAAAGAGGTGAATCAAATAAGAATTTCACAAGGAAGTTACTACTAAAATAAAATTCCTTGGACACCTGCTTCACCTTGAGCAATGCTTGGGCCATAAAAGTTTAAAAATCACAGAGGCTGTCAAAAGACTCCACACGGAGAAGGCCATTCTGCAAGAATGCTGAGCATGGTTTATGCATTGAGGCAGAACTCAGTTCTCATCCATATTGCATTACTCCTTTGAAGAGTAGATGTACAAGATTTCAGACCATAAATAATTTACCTAAATACCCACAAATTTTCTAAGTATCAGGGCTGTCCTTTTAAATAGGCCAAAATCTGTGAAAATTTCCCAAAGAAAGACAGCTATGCCTAAGCAAAATCTGTTCTTTAGTGAGACCCAGGGCCCGTGATGGAAGGGTTGGCATTCCGGGACTAATCCAGTCCCTGGAGATGGGGGATTTTCTCATCCTCTTCCCAATGAACCTGGAAAGCCTCAGAACCTCACAGTGGGTCTTCTCAGTTGTTTCCAGAACAGATAAAATCTAACTAGCATCTAACTTCAGAAATCTAACTTTCAGGAGCTTCATGCACACCATTCCAATGGGTCTCTCTGATCAGGTCTCCGTGATCACACAGGGTTCAGGGGATTGTGCCCTGGGAAGCCCCAGGACTGCCCTGGCACTCTCATGAGGCAATTCCCCCGACTCCCTTCCCAGGGGTAACACAGCCCTAAAGGCCACAGGGAGTATTGGAATCCAAGATGCAGATCTCAAAGATTCTCTCATATTTTCTGGAGCAGGCAGGAACTGTCACTCGTTTTCTCAGCTTAGAGCAAATGCCAGCAAGCATTAGCCAGTATTCCTATTGAAAGTCTAGATGAAGCTTATTGAAAATCTATCAGAGCTGACTGTAAAGTTCTCACGGCCACACCGGGAGCTACAAGTCAACTCTGATGAAGTTGATGCTATTAAGAACTTGACTTAAACCTGCAATTAGAGGTGGCATTCTGATCACATTCAGTTCAGTTCAGTCACTCAGTCGTGGCTGACTCTGCGACCCCATGGACTGCAGTACACCAGACCTCCCTGTCCATCACGAACTCCCAGAGTCTACCCAAACTCATATCCATTGAGTCAGTGATGCTATCCAACCATCCCATCCTCTGTTGTCCCCTTCTCCTCCTGCCCTCAATCTTTCCCAGCATGAGGGTCTTTTCAGCTGAGTCAGCTCTTCCCATCAGGTGGCCAAAGTATGAGAGTTTCAGCTTCTGCATTAGGCCTTCCAATGAACGCTCAGGATTGATCTACTTTAGGATGGACTGGCTGGATCTCCTTGCAGTCCAAGGAACTCTCAAGAGTCTTCTCTAGGTTGAGGAGGGGGTGCAGTTCAAGATTGGGAACTCATGTACACCTGAGATGGAAAAAATAAATAAAAATAAAAGAGTCTTCTCCAAAACCACAGTTCAAAAGCATCAATTATTTGGCACTCAGCTTTCTTTCGGGGAAGGCAATGGCAACCCACTTCAGTATTCTTGCCTGGAAAATCCCGTGGACAGAGGAACATGGCAGGCTACTGTCCGTGAGGTTGCACAGTTGAACACAACTGAGCACGCATACATGCAAGACAAGATTAGAGGGGTAAATTAAAAGGGAAAATATATATAACCCAAGTTTCTCATAGTCTATAAACAATAAATCGGAGAAGGCGATGGCACCCCACTCCAGTACTCTTGCCTAGAAAATCCCATGGACAGAGGAGCCTGGTAGGCTGCAGTCCATGAGGTCACTAAGAGTTGGACATGACTGAGCAACTTCACTTTCACTTTTCACTTTCATGCATTGGAGAAGGAAATGGCAACCCACTCCAAGTGTTCTTGCCTGGAGAATCCCAGGGATGGGGGAGCCTGGTGGGCTACCATCTATAGGGTCACACAGAGTCAGACACAACTGAAGCGGCTTAGCAGCAGCAACAACAGCNAAGAGTCGGACACTTACTGAGCAACTTCACTTTCACTTTTCACTTTCATGCATTGGAGAAGGAAATGGCAACCCACTCCAAGTGTTCTTGCCTGGAGAATCCCAGGGATGGGGGAGCCTGGTGGGCTACCATCTATAGGGTCACACAGAGTCAGACACAACTGAAGCGGCTTAGCAGCAGCAACAACAGCTTTCTTTGTAGTCCAAATCTCACATCCATACATGACCATTGTAAAAACCATAGCCTTGACCAGATGGACATGTCTCTGCTTTTTAATGTGCTGTCTAGGTTGGTCATAACGTTCCTATCAAGGAGTAAGTGTCTTTTAATTTCATGGCTGCAGTCACCATCTGCAGTGATTTTGGATCCCCAAAATATAAAGTCTGCCACTGTTTCCACTGTTTCCCCATCTATTTCCCATGAAGTGATGGGATCAGATGCCATGATCTTAGTTTGATCAGATGTTGAGCTTTAAGCCAACCTTTTCACTTACCTCTTTCACTTTCATCAAGAGGCTTTTTGGTTCTTCGCTTTCTGCCATAAGGGTGGTGTCATCTGCATATCTGAGGTTATTGACATTTCTCCCAGCAACCTTGACTCAAGCTTGTGCTTCATCCAGTCCAGCACTTTGCATGATGTACTCTGTATATAAGTTACATAAGCAGGGTGACAAAATACAGCCTTGACGTACTCCTTTTCCTATTTGGAACCAGTCTGTTATTCCATGTCCAGTTCTAATGGTTGCTTCCTGACCTGCATATAGGCTTCTCAAGAAGTAGGTCAGGTGGTCTGGTATTTCCATCTGTTTCAGAATTAAAGAGATCACATAGAGAATCTCAATGCTATAAGGCCCCTGGAATCTTATCCTAAAAGTGAAGTGGCTCAATCATGTCTGACTCTTTGCAACCCATGGACTGCAGCCCACTAGGCTTCTCCATCCATGGGATTTTCCAGGTAAGAGTACTGGAGTGGGTTGCCATTTCCTTCTGCAGGGGATCTTCCTGACCCAGGGTTCAAACCCAGGTCTCCTGCGTTGCAGGCAGACTCTTTACTCTCTGAGCCACCAGGGAAACTTATCCTAGACTTGGACAATTAACATTACTGGACTAGAGAAGCTTCTATGTGAACTTGAACAGATTACTGGGGAATGTTGGCTTTATGATTGAATATATCAGCCTTGGGAGTCATGTGTTAGAGGCTTTTGATACCAAAAATAAAACAAATTAACAACAAAATAAACACAGGCTAATTCAAACGTTTAGTAGCCTGGTTGCCAGGGAAGTCAGAGTTACTAAATAATCTCATCCTCCTTTCAGTAGAATACCCATAGAAGAAATACTTCTGCAAGTCACAGAAACTCCTTACTGGTAGCAATAGTCTTCACTTAGTAAGACCTAAATGCTCTCTGAGAACCAGGGACTCTAGAAAGCCCTTCTCTAGTTTATTTCACAGGTTATTATGTTGGGATCAGATTTAGCATTAGCTGATGCTGTTATTTCCTTAACAAAGGTCCCTGAAGCCAACTATTTCTTAAATAAAACTTGTAAGTAACATATGTTTGATATAGTTATTTAAGGGCATCCCTGATAGCTCAGCTGGTAAAGAATCTGCCTGCAATGCAGGAGACCCCAGTTCAGTTCCTGAGTCAGGAAGATCTGCTGGAGAAGGGAATGGCAAACCACTCCAGTATTCTTGCCTGGAGAATTCCATGGAGAGGGGAGTCTGGCAGGCTACAGTCCATAGGGTCACGAAGAGTTGGACACAACTGAAGCAACTTAACACATAGTAATTTAAAGAAAACATAGTCATTTATAGAATAAAATTAAGTTTCTTCCTTTCTTTCACTCTTTCTACAACAATCTAGTATATATGTATTTATAATCTATCAAATGAACAACCTAGACAGCATATTAAAAAGCAGAGACATTACTTTGCCAACAAAGGTCCATCTAGTCAAGGCTATGGTTTTCCCAGTGGTCATGTATGGATGTGAGAGTTGGACTATAAAGAAAGCTGAGCACCAAAGAATGGATGTTTTTGAAGTGTTGTGTTGGAGAAGACTCTTGAGAGTCCCTTGGACTGCAAGGAGATCCAACCAGTACATCCTAAAGGAGATCAGTCCTTGGTGTTCATTGGAAGAACTGATGTTGAAGCTGAAACTCCAATACTTTGGTCACCTGATGCAAAGAGCTGACTCACTTGAAAAGACCCTGATGCTGGGAAAGATTGAGTGCAGGAGGAGAAGGGGACGACAGAGGATGGGATGGTTGGATAGCATCATGGGTTTGGTTGAACTCCGGGAGTTGATGATGGACAGAGAGGCATGGCGTGATGTGGTTCATGGCGTTGCAGAGTCGTACATGACTGAACTGAATGGAACTGAACTCTATAAAATGGAAGGAGGGTCTTCCCAACCCAGGGATCTAACCCAGGTCTCCTGCATTGCAGGGGGATTCTTTACCACCTGAGCCACCAGGGAAGCTCCAAATATATACTCATACATATATCAGTTCAGTTCAGCTGCTTAGTTGTGTCTGACATTTTGCAACCTCATGGACTGCAGCATGGCAGGCCTCCCTATTCATCACCAATTCCCAGAGTTTACTCTAACTCATGTCCATTGAGTCGGTGATGACACCCAACCATCTCATCCTCTGTTGTCCCCTTCTCCTTCTGCCTTCAAACTTTCCCAGCATCAGGGTCTTTTCAAGTGAGTCAGTTCTTCCTATCAGGAGGCCAGAGTACTGGAGTTTCAGCTTCACTATCAGTCCTTACAATGAACACCCAGGACTGATCTCCTTTAGGATGGACTGGTTGGATCTCTTTGCAGTCCAAGGGACTCTCAAGAGTCTTCTCCAACACCACACTTCAAAAGCATCCACTCTTCGGTGCTCAGCTTTCTTCACAGTCCAACTCTCACATCCATACATAACCACTGGANGTCCTGTGGCCACTGCTGAGGTTTCCAAATTTGCTGGCATGTTGAGTGCAGCACTTTCACAGCATCATCGTTAGGATTTGAAATAATTCAACCAGAATTCCATCACCTCTACTAGCTTTGTTCATAGTGATTCTTCCAGGATGTCTTGCCTGGATCACACCATCGTGACTATCTGGGTCGTGAAGATCTTTTTTGTACCGTTCTTCTGTGTATTCTTGCCACTTCCTCTTAATATCTTCTGCTTCTGTTAGGTCCATACAATTTTTGTCCTTTACTGAGCCCATCTTTTCATGAAATGTTCCCTTGTTATCTCTAATTTTCTTGAAGAGATCTAGTCTTTCCCACTNGGTCGTGAAGATCTTTTTTGTACCGTTCTTCTGTGTATTCTTGCCACTTCCTCTTAATATCTTCTGCTTCTGTTAGGTCCATACAATTTTTGTCCTTTACTGAGCCCATCTTTTCATGAAATGTTCCCTTGTTATCTCTAATTTTCTTGAAGAGATCTAGTCTTTCCCACTGTATTGTTTTCCTCTATTTCTTTGCACTGATCACTGAGAAGGCTTTCTTATCTCTCCTTGCTATTCTTTGGAACTCTGCTTTCAAATGGGCATATCTTTCCTTTTGTCCTCTGCTTTTAACTTCTCTTCTTTTCACAGGTATTTGTAAGGCCTCCTCATGAAAGAGTTCCCCTGGAGAAAGAAATAGCAACCCACTCCAGTAGTCTTGCCTAAAGAATTCCTTATGGGGACAGAGGAACTTGGCGAGCTACAGCCCATGGGGTCACAAAGGATTGGACATGACTGAGTAACTATCACTTTCACTTTCTCACATGTATATATATACATACACACATATATATTTGACATTTGGTTAAATCCTATGTTGCTTACAACTAGAATTATGTCCAAAGCATATCTAAGATCAATGATAAGAAGTTTGAGGTCAATGTACTGAGCCAAACACCTGCACATTATCATCAAGATGCTTTTTCAAGTAAAAAATATTGTTCAGCTGCTGCTGTACCAGCACTGGTACAATCAGCAAGGTATTCAAATCCAAGGCTGATGGCGTCCAAGAGCTCAGTTCCATCCCTGTGACCATGTGTGTCCTGAGTGTGCAAAGATAAAAGGATACAGCAAATCCTGCCTAATATTTGAAGACCCCACTCAGCTTGTGCCATGCATGATTTGTTGTTGCCTTTCATTTGTCCTGTCATAGAATGAAATAAACATGGTGCTGTAAAGCCTATTCCTTTCTCTCACGAGTTTAACAGTCCAAACCTAAACCAACACCACTGGTCAGGCAGAGTAGACACTGTAGTCTTAATTTGCATCTCTCCGATTACCATTAAGTTCCCATCTGCATTTCTTCTCCAGACCATCTGTTTATATTTTTAAAAAGTTTTCTATGAGTTGTTTGTGTTTTTTGATTCATTTGTTGGGAAACTTTTTTTATATTAGGTGTAGCAATCCTTTATTAATAAGCATTAGGTTGTTTCTCCTAGATTACTGTTCATTTTGTGACTTTGTTTGGCTGTGCAGAAGTTTTTATTCTATGTGATTAAATTTGTCCTCTTGTTAGTTGGGGCTTCTGGATTCCTAAGATTTATACAAAGAGTATCTTTTATTTTCTCCTCACAGTTGCGTTTTAAATTTATTACATAACTTATTTCACATTTGGACTGCCTTGCACCATTCCTGATTTCCTTCAAAGAAAGTAAGCTGTCCCATTATCATTATTAAATTTACCTTCCCCCCTCCACTGAATTGAAATGCAGACTACACAGATTCAAAGAAAATATATATTTACAGGTGTACTGTTTCTGCTCTCTATGCTGATCTACCGATGTATTTGTCTAGTACTGTTTTTATTAATCATAGTAGCATTAAGTTGTTTTAAAGCTGATATGCAGGTCTTCCTCCATTATTATTTGCCAAAATCTTCAGTTTCTATTGAGTATGAGATAGAATACATGGGTGTATTGTACAACATGGGAAACATAGTCAATATTCTAAAATAACTGTAAACAGTATAATGTTTAAAAATTGTATAATTTTATATTGAAAAATAATACAAAAATATCTTCCTCAGTTTCTATTGTCTAATATTTAAGTGCTTACACTGGGTTTGCAAAAATGTAATTTTGATCAAGTCGCGTTTGCTCTCTGGAAGTCGCTTAAAAAATGAGGTGAGTGGTTCTCAATGTGCGCCACTGCAGTTCCTGTGCTTATTCTCTGGTTTTCAGTCCTTTCCTAGTGCTCCTGCAGATTTCTTACTTTAAGCTCAGTTGTGTGCTTTCAGTAAGGTATCAGTTACCTATCTTCCTTTTTGTGTAAATGTTTCTGTTTTTTAAATCGTTTTCTCTATTGGAGCATAGTTGATTTACAATGCTGTGTTAGTTTCTTCTGTACAGCAAAGTGAATCCGCCAGACTCGAGTATCTTTTATTCAGCATCCCAGGTAGTTGTGTGTGTGTGTGTGTGTGTGTGTGTGTGTGTGTTTGTGTGTGTTGTGGGGGGAGGTATTTTTGCCATACAGGTAGTTATAATAGAAGTCTTCACATTTCTAAGTCTGCAGGGAGTTTTCTCTGAAATAAGGGAGTTGGACCAGACTTTCCTCCTCAGTGTGCTCCCTGGAGCAACAACCTGGGCATCCCTTGGGAGATTATTAAAAAGGCAGAACATAACCCCTCACCTCAATGCTATGTTTTGAATAAGTCTCAGGGCAAGTTTGCATATTGGAGCATGAGAAGCACTGAACTGAGTGTTTTGTGTCTTTGCAGCTCTAGCCCTACAGAAGTCAATAACGAAGTTACGATCCTGGTTTCCCGATTTTTCCTACCTCAGACTGAATGAAGTCTGGGAATATGCTCCAAGTTTGAAGAACTTCTCAAAAGAGTCAGTGAGAGGGAAAGAGAAAGCAGTAATCAGGTTTACCTGAAATTTCCCCAGTTCATGGCAAATACAGACAGTGTCGTTCTGGTCACTGGCATGATTATACGTCCTCTCCCAATCTCCTGGGCTTCCCTGATGGCACAGTGGTGAAGAATCCACCTGCCAATGTCGGGGACACAGGTTTGATCACTGGGTTGGGAAGATCCCCTGGAGAAGAAACCCACCCCAGTATTCTTGCTTGGAAAAGTCCACAGACAGAGGAGCCCGTCAGGCTACAGTCCATGGGGTCACAGAAGAGTTGGACACAACTTAGTGGTTAAACAACAACAACAACCTGGTCTCCTGGCCTTCAGACTCTTCTCCCTTCCATTCTTTCTGCAAATTTCTCCTCCCTTGCTCAGCAATATTTCACTGACTCTTGCTCTCCTTCCTGGACAGCCTGCTTCAACTTGTGTGGCTATACTATCCACTTTATATATAGAGTTTCCTCCCAATATTTTATTTGATAATGGGTTCCCTAGTTTAAAAAAAGAAGAAAGGAAAGAAAAAAGAACTCATCTCTGGCATTCTCATATTTCAGTATTTTACAAGTTAGAAAAGAAAATTTACATAATAAATATAAATAGCCAATAAGGATAGGAAAAAAGTTTACTCTCTCTAGTAGCAAGGAAATGCCATTTAGAATACATAGTATTTTCCAACTATCAGCTTTTCAAGGATTAAAAATAATGGGCAAGTTTATGCAGGATAAAGTTTCTCAAAGTGAGAAATGAGTATACAACATTGCTTCATTCTGAAAGAAGAAATAAGCATCAAAATTCCTTAGGAAAAAAATCACAGTAATCATATTTCCAGGAGTTTGTCCTAAGCAAATATTTAAGTGCACAGAGATTTAGCTATAGAGATAGTCATCAAAATAGTATTCCTTTTAGGGAAGAGAGAAAAAAAATTGAAATGACATAAATATGAAATAAATGTGAACTAGGTTCAGTTGTTTATGGTAAAATTATACAGTGGGACAATTACCTAGAAAAACCTTTATTTACAAAATAATATGATCCTATGTTAATAAAATAAATATGTGTATTTGCATGTATATTTGGCTTGAGGAGAATGTATTAATAAATGACTTGTCATCTTTTGTTCTGGAATTACAAAATGTTTCCTCCTTCTGTTTTCTTTTCTGTGTTTTCTAATTTATCTATGATATATTTTTATATGGCTTTTAACTAAAAAAAAAAAAAAGAAAAAAAGTATTGATAACTTTCAAAAAGTACAGTCTTTCTCCCAAGGCTGATAATGGATGAAAAAGAGATAAAATCTAAGAAAAAGTTCACCCGGCCTTTTTCAAGTTCTTAATCTTTTGTCCTTTTTGATGAAAGCTCCAAATTGCCAAATCACCTTTTCACCTGCATGACTGCCTTGATGGGGCCAAAGTCAATTACTAGGGGGCATTATTCATTAAATAAAAATGTAACTACTTGTATCCCTTCAATAGACAGAGTATCTAGGGCCTTTGTATCTTTAGCTTCTCTCTGTACCTGACAAGGCACTTTTTAGCACCTTTGCCAAATGGGCTCAAGACAACTGCATACATACTTATCCCGATGACTCAGTTTGCCCTTTTTTTAGCAGCTTCAGTTAAACTCCAAGTGTTAAAGTGGTTGAGAAAAATTGGTTAAACTTTGAGAAAGAACAAGAAATTTTTTTCATTTTCTCCATGTCAACAAATAGGAAAAACCAAATACAAGAGAAACCATTGTATTTCTGATTTCAGCAAGGTTAAAATAGGCACTAATATTTTGCAAATTGAGATGAAAAATAAATTTATTACTTGTAATTTTAATTTCTAAGCAAGATGGAATAAAATCTAATGAAGAATTTGCAAGTATAATAACTATTGTTTTTTCATTTTAGCAAATAATACAGCCATTTGAATAAATTAAGAAAAAATAGATAAGCAAAAGAAAATATATTAAAACTACCCATAAATCTCACTGCTAAAGAATGATATCTTTGCCACTTATAAGCTTATTGTTTCAGTCTATTTTCTATTCAAAATATATGTGTATGCACAGTTTATGTAACTTGAATCATAGCATGCTTATTCTTTATAAGCCCTCCTTTCACTCAAAAATGAATCACGAAGATATTCTATGGATTAAGATTTCATAACGGTAAGTGTAATGACAAAAGAACGGTCTACATGACTAAGGGTCCACATTCTTTCTCATGTAAATTTTAGACTCACAGAATAGCCACAGTAATAAGACTTTACAAAGAAATCCTAAAATCCTTTCCCCTAAATTCTCTAAATATTATTCCACTGCCTGTGTTTATCTGTGTGCACGCCTCTTTCACTCTTCCTCTGTGTGTGTCTGCGTGTGTATACTATACTTATTTCCTTGAACCATTTAAGAGTAAGCCACAGAGAACATGATACCTGTTTAAACAGTAGCATGCAACTTTCTAAACTGAAGGATATTATCTTGAATAAACACACTACCCAGATTAAAAGCAGGATATTAACATTGATATCATACTTCTGATATACAGAATTTGTTCAAGTTTTTCTAATTGTCTCATTACTGTCTTTTATAGAATTGAAATTTTATTTTTCTTATCTGGAACCAATCAAGGATCACACATTGCATTAATAAGTTGAGTAAGAGTCAAATCAGGGTGAACACTAAAATTAGGACTATTCAGCAAAAGACAGGTACTCTATGATATCACTTACATGTGGAATCTAAAAAAAAAAATGATACAAATGAACTTACTCATGAAACAGAAACAGATTTTACAGACACAGAAGAGAAGTTTATGGTTACTAAAGGGGTAGGCAAGGGATAAATTAGGAATTTGGGATTAACATATATACACTGCTGCTGCTGCTGCTAAGTCGCTTCAGTCGTGTCCAACTCTGTGTGACTGCAGAGACGCCAGCCCAACAGGCTCCCCCGTCCCTGGGATTCTCCAGGCAAGAACACTGGAGTGGGTTGCCATTTCCTTCTCCAATGTATGAAAATGAAAAGTGAAAGTAAAGTTGCTCAGTCATGTCTGACTCTTTGCGACCCCATGGACTGCAGCCCACTAGGCTCCTCTGTCCATGGGATTTTCCAGGCAAGAGTACTGGAGTGGGGTGCCATTGCCTTCTCCAACATATATACACTACTATATATAAAATAGATAAACAATAAGGATGTATTGTATATCACAGGAAACTATATTCAATATCTTATAATAACCTGTAATGGAAAAGACACTTATATGTAGGTGTCTTTTTCAGGGTTTACCTGATGCAAGAGCTGACTCATTGGAAAAACCTTGATGCTGGGAAAGATTGAAGGCAAAAGCAGAAGGGGATGGCAGAGAATGAGATGGTTAGACAGCATCACTGACTCAATGGATACGAATTTGAGCAAACTCTGGGAGATAGTGGATGACAGAGGAGCCTGACGTGCTGCAGTCCATGGGTTGCAAAGAGGAGGATATGACTTAAGTGAGTGAACAACATGCACATACATGTATGTTTGTGTATGACTGAATCACTTTTCTGTACAGCTGGGGCATTATAAATCAACTATACTTCAATAAAAAATAAATGAATGAATATTTTTTAAAAGATGTAGGTCTATTAAGAATTTTTTACTTAATCTTATAAAAATAGAAGACATTGGGAGTTTTAAGCAGAAGGGAAGGTTTTGAGATTGTTTTATTTTTTCAAAAGGCATTTCTGTTGTTAAACAGAAAATTATTTTACAGAAAAAGGTACTCTAACAAGTTCCTGGAATCATGAGAGGAAGGAGGACAAGGTAGAGACTGCATGGTTAGAGAAGAGGGAAAATAAGAGACGGATGAAAATCCACTGTGCAACGGTCACTCCATGCTGATATTCCACAACAGCAATAAAAGAGTTTAAGTCTGCAATGCCAGACCTGCTCTAATCACTGGTATGAAAATTCACACATAAGAGGAATGTTCCCTGCTTTTAACTTATGCTTACAAACGATGTCTTAAGGTTCAGTCTATAATCAGTTGCCTATTTCTCAGTGGAAGGGGAGAGCCTAGTTTCACACCTTCCCATTTCATTTCTAAAAGTCCTTTTGTACCATCACAATCCCTATTATTATACTCCAATTAACCAGTGAAGTTGCTCAATCATATCCGACTCTTTGCAATCCCATGGACTGTAGCCCACCAGGCTCCTCCATCCATGGAATTTTCCAGGCAAGAGTACTGGAGTGTGTTGGCATTTCCTTCTCCAGGGGATCTTCCCGACCAAGGGATCAAACCCACGTCTCCCACATTGCAGGCAGATGCTTTACTGTCTCAGCTACTAGGGAAGCCCAATATTCCAATTAAGACAGGACCTAAACGCTTAGGTTATCCCATAGTCAGTGCAATGTTGAAGACCATTCCTAGGTTTTACTTGATTTTAACTAATCATCTCTGTAGTTATTTGTAATGCTGAACTTCTGCCATGTAACAAGCTAAGCTAAAGAACAATCAATAGCTTTATCAATTGAAATGAAAACATATATGCATGTGTGTTGTTTTCCAATCCTATAAAGCCTGAGCGGCTACTCTAACCGAATGTATCCATCAATTACAAGTCCAATCTGAGAACTTAGTATCTTGCAGATTTCAACATGCACATGACTCTTCCAAGAATAGAGTTAAAATGTAGATTCTGATTTCATAGGTTTGGGCTAGGGTCAAAGCTTCTGCTTTTGAACATTCTGCCCGGGTTGGGGGTAGGGCATGGCACTGGTTGCTAGACCACATTTTGAATAAAAATGTAGAGATCAATTACTTACCACTAAATAATAGATTTTTCCTTGAAAATGGAGGTGGAACAGCAGGTTGGAAAGAGCACAGGAGTGGGTTTAGGATAAGAAATTCAAGACCTGTCTGCCATCAGTGAAGATCCTTTAATCATTCTGAGCTTCAGTTTCCACAATGTAGAAATCTGCAATAGAAGAGTGAATTGCTTTCTATGACATAAGGTACACTTTAAATAAAACTTTAAGAAAATTTAAGACTTCAGGATGAATAAACTATAATTGGTTTAATGCAGTAAATATATTTATTTAAAAAATGGTAAATATTTTCCAGGTGAGAATGCCACCCCAAATAGCTACCATGTGATTTTATGGAAAATGAAAATTTTAATTACCTCTATAAGAAAGTAACTCTTTCTTTTTACAAAGTTACAAGCTAAATGAAACAATAAACAAGGAACGTGACAAAAAACCATGATCCAGATTAAAATAGCTTTTCATATTAAAAAATGGATATACTACTTTTCTGCCTCAGGCATGGCTTTTAGCAAAATACACTCTTTGAACTTGGAATGAAGCAGATTTTCCTTTCAACATCTGTCCCTGAACTGAAGGAAGGTAAAGAAAAATCAGATGTTGAGTCTCTTGCTTAAGGAAGCATTCAGATGAGTATTGGCAGAGCTCCCTGAGGAATAAAACTGGGAGACTGAAAATCCAAAAGTATAGACATTATACAAAATATTATTTCATAATAATCAGCAAGTGATTAAATAGCAAGGATGGAGCTTTTAAATTCAGAGACAGACAGAGATAGTTTAACTTGGTGAGGTCTTCACTCTTGGCTGGATGGTGAACAATCCACCTGCCAATACAGGAGTCATGAGTTCAATCCCTAATCTGGGAAGACCCCACGGGCCATGGAGCACCTAAACCCATGTACCACAACTACTGAGTCTGTGCTCTAGAGCCCAAGAGCCACAACTACTGAAACCCAGACTCCCTGAAAAGTTTGTGCTTTGCAACGAGAAGCCACCTCAATGAGATGCCTGCACCCTGCAACTGGAGAGTAGCCCCTGCTCACAACAGCTAGAGAAACGCTCACACAGCAACAAAGACCTAGCGCAGCAAAAATAAAAATAAACTATCAAATAAAATTTTTAATTACATTATTAAATAAATTACTTTTTTAAATAGTGAGAGAAGTTTTATTTAAAAAAAAAAAAAAACTTGGTCAAGCCTTATCTTGAACACATTCATTTACTTCCTCACAAATGTCAGGATCAGCTGTGTTTTTGAAGCAGATGAGTATCCAGGGTCACCTTCTGCCAGCTGCCTGAGTCCTGTTGCTTTTGATCACCTTTTCCGGCAGATGTGATGTGATTCTTTCTGCCAGCTCACTCCTCTGTGTCTGCTAACTTGCTGCAGCCCACTCTCAACTCACTAGCAAGGCTGCCTCTGGGTGAAGGCACTTACTCCTGCCACAGGTCCCTGTCATCTCCTGACAGCACAGACTCCCGTGGCAGCTCTCCCTCTGGTCCTGGTGTCAGATTCAAAGGCCTGACCAGCTTCCCCTGGCAGAAGCTACCTCTTAATTGCTATAGATCAGAGAGTACTGAACATGTCAATTAGAGTAGAGTGGAAGAGGGCAGAAGAGATCTGGCATTTACCAAGATAACCCCTTCCCTGCGGGGCTGATGGCTTTCTTGATGCCCCGCGGTCCTGGCTGACTAATGGGCAGGCCATTTCCCAGCAACACCACGAGCACAGCAACTGATTACAGTGTCTGTCTCCTTTGCCCTTCTCTAGCAGACTTTTCTTTCCTATCATTTGTTTTCTTCTTTAGCAAAAGGGTTTGTCCTTAGAACTAGCTACATATTTACAGGAGAGAACTCTCCCAAACCACACACAGAAATGAGGAAAAAAGCCTCAGTTCTTTCCATTCACTTATTTGTCCTTTGTTCTTTCCTGTTACATTCCACTCATGGAATGTATGTATATAATTAATGACATGGCTAAAAACTTGATTCTTAGAGCAGCAAGGGGCCTTCACCACAGAGTCTAAAGATGAGTGAACGAAGACCCGGAGATTTGAGCTAACTTGCACAGGGCTGCACACACGCTTTCCTTCCTACCTCACTTTCTGGGCAGTGCACACTTTCATTGCATGGCTACATTCCCAGGCTTGCAGTGTTTCAAGAATCTGATTAAGGCCTAGAGAGGCAATTCCATGTAGGACTGAAAACCAAGCCTACTGTGCTCATTGGTCTTGCCACCTATTAGCTTCTTTCTCTGTACATTGAGAAGTTACAGAAGTAAGATGGCCAGTGTTGGCAAAGCTCTTGGTCTGAACACATAGTGAATTCTACTCAGACTCTTAATTACATGGAAATTAGTATTCAGGAGGTTGATGGGTCCAGGACAAACCTGAATTATGGCATCTGGGCATATTGAAAATCTGGGGCTGGAAGAGTTTGAGAAAAAAGCAGAATTGGAAAATTCGTCCTGACCTTCCCTCCTTGCCCTTCTTCCCTGAAGCAGGTCATAAACCTCTCACGTGATGGTTCCCTCCCTTGTATCAACTTACTCCTTGAGTTGGGGAGTTTGGAGCTGAGGAATCTGTATAAATAAACCTTGTTAAACTTGCCTTTGTCTTCCCAGTTACTTCTTCACCATTTAGAACTTCAAGTTCAAACACCTTGCCATCTCGCCATTTTTTCATGGATTTATTGTTTCTTTGCCTTTCCTTGGTGGCTCAGTGATAAAGAATCCGCTGCCAATGCAGGAGGCCTGGGTTCGATCCCTGGGTCAGGAAGATCCCCTGGAGAAGGAAATGGCAACCCAGTCCAGTATTCTTGCCTGGGAAATTCCATGGACAGAGGAGCTTGGCAGGCTATCGTCCATAGGGTCACAAAGAGGCAGACACAACTTAGCGACTAAACAACAACAAGATTGCTTCTTTGTCTTAAAGATATAAAAGCCTCCTGATTTGGTCATTTCTTCAGGTCTTCCTTCTCTTGTAAAACTTCCCATGGACATGTGAAAATTATGCTTTTCTCTTGTTAAATCCTTGTCAGTTTAATTTTCAGACCCTGCCAAGAACTCTAAGAGGGTAAAGGAAAAATTTTCCCTTCTCTACAAAGTGAAAACATTATTTAACGTATCTAAAAGTATTATTTAATGTATGTAAATAAATTAGAGACTAATACTCTCTAATTTGATAGGTCAACAGTTGGCCAAATTTTATTTTTCCAAGTAAGCAGATTAAAAAATTCTACTTCCCATCACAACCATCTTGTAAATTAAAGAACACTTAAATTCATAGTAGAAAGGGTACAATTGGAAAAATAAAAAACAATCCTTCTCAAAAAGGAACAATTATTTTGCTTTTGATAAGAAAAGATGTTCAGGGCCAGTGTTGGCACAAACCCTGGAGCTCACATGCCCCTTGTCTCTGGTTCATCCTCTCTAAGGAAGAAGCACGTTGCCAGAGGCTGTCTATAGCCTCCTTCTCTCCACCTTCCTGTGGCAAGGCTCAGGGGCTCTGACTGTGAAAGCCAATTTCCAGGCTTCTAAATGGAGAATCTCCCAATCATCCAAGCCTTAGCCAGTGTTCTTCAAATCCGCGCAGAATCAGAATGCCCAAAACATCATCAAAGGTACATGATAGGCAGATCTGCAAAATGAGCAAGCCCTGCCCTTTGTTGAAAAAAAATCCATCTGCCCTTCTGGGGAAGTCCATAAAAATGGAATGGCAAAACCAATACAATATTGTAAAGTAATTAACCCCCAATTAAAATAAATAAATTTATATTTTTAAAAATCAGTGTGGGCTTTATATTTGGAGGCTCTAACCTTCCATCTTCTCAGTCAGCCAGCTCCCCAATTTTTTGGCCTTCCTAGGCGGTACTAGTGGTAAAGAACTCGTCTGCTAATGCAGGAGATGTTAAGAGACATGGGTTTGATCGGGGGTCAAGAAGATCCCCTGGAGGAGGGCATGGCAACCCAGTCCAGTATTCTGCCTGGAGAATCCCACAGACATAGGAGCCTGGTGGGCTACAGTCCACAGGGTCGCAAAGAGTTGGACACAACTGAAGCGACTTAGCATGCATGCACCTGGGCTTTAACTGCATGAACTATGTCCATACTTAAGATGGTGATGGCCCTACTCAGCGCTGTGAGAGTCAGCTGGAAGGTGAGGTGCCTGTAGGGACAGAGATAGACTAAGACAGGCACAGAGGTGATCAGTAGGGCCAAGGCCCTGGTCTGTGTCACAAAAGGACACTGAAGACCCAACGATGACTACAGGGAGGCAGTCACTGACTCCAAATGTCTGAGGAACTGTCATGAGAAGAGAAAGCAAAACTGCTGGAGGGCATAAGGTCAAATGATTGGAAATAAGGAAAACTGATTTATGCTACAGAAAGAAAAACCTCTTAACTCTTACAGCTGTCAAGAGGAAAGAAAAAGAGAAGAGAAGACAGAAGAGGAAGGGAGAGAAGAGAAGAGGAGGAGAGGGGGGCAGAGTGAAGGGGAGGAACTTACAGATTTTAACAAAAAGTTAGAGATCTCGATAATCCTGTGGTTTGATCTTGAACATCTCCTGGCTTCTTTCTATTTTTCCTTGCCCATGATTGAATTTATTATTGATGAACTCAGAACATCCTTCCAGCTTGAATATGTTCTGGCTTTTATCAGTAAATATGTCTAAGTATTTTTTTCCCCTTAGCTTTGATTACAACTATCATTCACTGAATATTTTCTATGAAAAAGGCATTGTAAATTTTTGAAGTAGATAATTTTATTATCCCCATTTTTAGGTAGGGAAACTAAGTTTCAGAGTTAATATTTAATTTGTTCAAGTCACACAACCAGCATGAGGGTCAAAAACTTACTTCTAAACCAAATCTATCTAATGTTTAAATCCCACGGTGCAAGGCCTGAAAACAGCTCAAACTTATTACCTTGAAAGAATATTTCTTCAGCCTTTGTTTCATTACCAAATGCTATGTTTAGAAATTGACACAAATTTCTGGTTACTCAAGGACTGCCTTCAAGATCAGCATCATACATTTTTTGCCCTTCCCAGATCTGTTTCCTTTGCCATCAATGCAAACTTCCGTGATGACAACTTCTGTCATGTTCTGTGAGTCAAGGCCCACATAAATGACATGTTAGACCACTAAGGGTTCAATGTCCTTGACCCCAAACTATAGCCATAGGAAATAGATGGGGAAACAGTGTCAGACTTTATTTTGGGGGCTCCAAAATCACTGCAGATGGTGACTGCAGCCATGAAATTAAAAGATGCGTACTCCTTGGAAGGAAAGTTATGACCAACCTAGATAGCATATTGAAAAGCAGAGACATTACTTTGCCAACAAAGGTCCACCTAGTCAAGGCTATGGTTTTTCCAGTAGTCGTGTATGGATGTGAGAGTTGGATTGTGAAGAAAGCTGAGCACTGGAGAATTGATGCTTTTGAACTGCGGTGTTGGAGAAGATTCTTGTGAGTCTCTTGGACTGCAGGGAGATCCAACCAGTCCATTCTAAAGGAGATAAGTCCTGGGTGTTCTTTGGAAGGAAGCTCCAGCACTTTGGCCACCTCATGCGAAGAGTTGACTCATTCGAAGGGACTCTGATGCTGGGAGGGATTCGGGGCAGGAGGAGAAGGGGATGACAGAGGATGAGATCGTAGGATGGCATCACCGACTCGATGGACTTGAGTTTGAGTGAACTCCAGGAGTTGGTGATGGACAAGGAGACCTGGCATGTTGCAATTCATGGAGTCGCAAAGAGTCGGACATGACTGAGCGACTGAACTGAACTGAAGGCCAAATACATAAATACACACACACACACACACACACACACACACACACACACACACACATATATATATATATGACTGGTTCCTCACCATATCAGAAATTTTATTCTATGAGTAGTGGAATTTCTCTATTAATAGTGCAAGTTCTGAATAATTATTTTCATCATGGTTGATCAATCTCATCAGCTTTGGAACATGCCCGGATCTCTCTGAGCCAACATGCCCCTAATGCAACCATGATTACATGGAATTAAAGTCTATGTGCAGAAAGAGCCTGGAACTTTTATTCATAGTAAAAAGTATTTGTGTTTCGGTGGGACTATGGAGGCGATGTATTAGTTGATGTAAATTCTGCTTATCACAATTATAAAAATTTCTGTAATTAACACCTAATAGTTTCATAAGGTATTGGTTTTGTAAGAGTATGATTTTTCCTAACTGAACTATTGTATTGGTTTTTATATCCAGCCAATCCAGTCAGTTAAGAGTAAATCTCTAGTACGTCCAAGTTAAAGACGACTTCTCAGCTCCGAGCGCCCTCTGCTGGTAACATTTGGGTACAACAGGTAAACTAATGGAATTTACAGTTAGGTGAAGGTGAGAATTCAAAAATAGCTGAGATGAGAGGGCTGGATGGCATCACTGACTCAACGGACATGAGTTTGGGTAAACTCCGAGAGTTGGTGATGGACAGGGAGGCCTGGCGTGCTGCACAGTCCATGGGGTCACAAAGAGTCAGACAGGACTTAGCGACTGAACTGAACTGAAGGTTAGAAAACACCATTTGTTATTGATCAATCACTTTATAATTTACAAAATGCCTTCACTTCCATTGCTGTGTAAGAGCTAGTCAACATGTTAAAATGGGACTCTCCTAGTCTCCGTCTGAACTGATGTTATGTAATAGACCTGTGTTGTTTGCTGGAGGAGCCGCTAGCCAAGTCCGATTCCTATACTTGAAATGTTTGAATTGACAGGTTTTGTGAGTATAAAATACACACCATATTCCAGAACTTATTATCGGAAAAATTAAGGTTAAAATATTACGTTTTTGGAAGTTCTCAGCTATTATTTAGTCCAATAAGCTCTCTGCTCTCTTTTCCTTCTGGGATACCCATTACCCTAGTGTCGCCCTTTCTAAAAGAGTTGATTGTTCTTAGAAAATTTCCTCACGTATTTACATCTTAATTGTCATTTCCCTTCTACCTGTATCATTTCTATTTCAAGCTCACTATGTCCATCTTCCAAATCCCCTGCTGAATTACCAATGCTTTTAAATGAATTCATCTCATTTATTAAGCTTTTCAGCTTCAGAATTTTTTTGGTTCTTTTTTCAGAATTTTAATTTCTTTGGTAAGGAAATTAATTTTTTCATCAATTAATCTTGTTCATTAATTTTACCCCTGAGCTCATTAAATTGCTTTCCTGAGTTTCCTTTCAGCTTGTTGAATTTCTTCATGACAGCTACTTTTGAATTCTCTAACAGATTCTAATATTTTGTGACTTTAAGTTTGAATTCTGAAGAATTGTCATTTTCTTTTTGTGATACGTTTTTGTGGTTCTTCATGGTGTTTGATGAGTTGTTCTTTTGCTGGTGCATTTAAAGTAGTGAAAGCACTAAATACGACTAAAGTAGCATTTCTACTTGAGATAAAGCTTTCTCTTTTTTCTAACTTGATTCTAAAGAGTCAACGGGTCATCCCCGTGCATCAGCCCCAAGCATCCTGTATCCTGTATCAAACACAGACAGGCGATTCGTTTCTTACATGATAGTAGACATGTTTCACTGCCATTCTCCCAAATCATCCCACCCTCTCCCTCTCCCTCAGAGTCCAAAAGTCCATTCTATACGGGGATGATCCAGAGAGATGATATGGGGTGGGAGGTGGGAGGGGGTTCGGGATTGGGAACTCATGTACACCCGTAGCGGATTCATGTCAATGTATGGCAAAACCAATTCATTATTGTAAAGTAAAACAAAGTAAAAATAAAAATTAAAAAAAAAAAAAAGAAAGAAAGAAATGAATGGAAAAAAAGAAAAAAAGAGTCAACGGGTTGGGAATGAGAGGGCTTTATTTCCCAGTAAGTGGCACTATAGCACAACACTTGGTTTCTCTTCTCTGAGCTGCTTCTGGTTGCATCACCCTCCACCACCTCTGTGAGAGGTTTGGTCAAGTGCTTTGATTAGGCTTTGGGGATGCTGGCACTTCGCCTGGAGCACTCAGGTGGTGAGCACTTACGCAGCATTAAAGATCTTTTTAGTTTCAGGTCCTGCGGCCACAGGGGGAGAGAAATGGGAAGACAGCGAGCCAGGGCCTGCTTGTCCACTGCTGTCAGCTCCCCAGGTACCACCACTGCAGGCCACAGTCAGGGGCCGAATCTGTGGGCACCTCCACAGTCAGAAAGACGTGGTATCAGATGCCACTACCTCTACTGTTCAGTTGGGTTTCCCTGGTGGCTCAGATGGGAAAGAATCTGCCTGTCATGTGGGAACCCAAGTTCGATCTCTGAGTCTGGAAGGTTCCCTGGAGAAGGGAATGGCAACCCACTCCAGTATTATTGCCTAGAGAATCCCCATGGACAGAGAGGCCTGGTGGACTTGTACTCCATTTGGTCACAAAGAGTTGAATGGGACTGAGCAACTAACACTCACCTCTGCTTTTCAGTTACTTGTGGCCACAGGCACCACTATGGCTGGGGGGCTGTACACCACTCTTCTTGCTGATCCTGGGTTCTGCGGGGCTGCAGGCTCATCGGCCATGTCCAGGGGACCAGACTACAGGCACAGCCTCCAGTGTTCCCCTGGCTTTATCTCCTCTGTCCCACCCACCTGTGGATGTACAGATGTGTGGAATTCTCTAGCATCCTGGTATGGTGGGTAGAGGAATCTGTTGAGTTGTGGATGCTATATTGGTTGTAGACTGAAAGGGACAAAGGAAATGCCTCACTCTACCATGATGCTGGCATTGTTCTCCCTTGTTCCTTTATTCTTCATCCCATAATCGCTTCCAGCCTTTCACCCCATTCTACAGTTCTCCAAAAGAAGACTCTGCTTCATAGTTTGTCTGCTTAAATAGTTCATTTGTATCACCTAAATTGTCTTATTTAATAATTTTTTAACACTCTGCATAGTTAGGAGGATCCCAAGAATGTCAGAGTTGGAGACGGCCTTATGAGTCTTTCCATCGATCAATTCACCATGAAAACTTCTACACTGAGTTCCTACTATATGTCAGATACTGTGCTAGACGAGAATAAGATGTAGTCCTAGCCAGGGCTGTGTTTGGTTAGAAATCACTGTTTCTCAGTGTAGCCTATTTCACCTTGAGAAATTGTTTGTATTAGAAAGATTCTGTTTACATCTATAGAATTATAAAAACAGCCTGCATGTTTGGAAAAAGTAATTTCATTGGGGTTGGAGCATAACTTGGTAGATAACTTACTATTCCCGAGGCAGCCTAACAGCTTTAACTGTTAGAAAATTTCACTGATCACTTTGTCAAAAACATCCTGGTAAAATGAAGTTTGCAAATTTACAAAATGTCCTTTTTTGCTAGCAATATTTTTTACTAAAGCTTGCTTTTTTTGAAATTTATCACAGCTTTCTTTTGGTTAGTGTTTTCATGGAACTTTTTTTTACTTTCAATCTTTCTGAAACATATATTTTAAATATTTCTCTTATAAGCAGCATAAATTTGGATTTTCTCTGGAACATTTAATTCACAAACACTTAATATAACTACTGAAATGTTTTGGTTTGAATTTACCATCTAACTGCTGGCTTTCTAATTATTTCACTTTTCCCATGTTCCTTTTAGACTGATTATATTTTATTTTTCCATTTCCTTCAGTATTTTCTCTATCATAGTAGTCTTACATTCTTTTACTACTTTTTGTTGTTATAATAAAGATTACAGCAAGCATATTTGACATACCAAAGTCTAATAAAAGTTAGCATTTTTACTCTTTCAAGATATTGCGGAAACTTTACTTTGCTACTCAATATGTTCTGGGACCAGCAGCATAAATATCACTTAGGAGGTTGTTAAAATTCAAAATCTCCAGTCCCACTCTAGACCTTTTGATTAAAATCAAATGATTTAACAAGATCCCTAGGTGATTCATATGTTGAAAGTTTGAGAAATATTCCTTTATGGTACTTTAATTCCTTTTACATTTTTATAATTCACATACAATTTTTGTATATTTATGTTTTAAACCACCAAGATACCATACCATTGTTTTAGATGATCATTATTCACTTATATTTACCAACAAATATATTGTTCTCATTTGTTTATTCCTTTCTGTATTTCTGACTTTTCACCCAAGATCTTTTTGCTTTTGCCTGCAGCTTGTATACATCTTTACTGTAGCTTTTCATAGTTTTTGGTTCAAAACTTATTTCCTTGTCATTTAAAAAACTTTATTATGGGCGTTGATGTGTGCTGAGTTGCTGCAGTCATGTCCAACTCTTTGTGACCCTATGGACTATAACTGGCACAACCTCCTCTGTGCACGGGATTCTCCAGGCAAGAAAACTGGGATGGGTTGCCTTCCCCTCCTCCAGAGGATCTTCCTGACCCAGGGATTGAACCACTGTCTCTTGTCTCCTAAATTGGCAGGTGGGTTCCTTATCACTAGTGCCCCTTACTATGGACATTTTCAAACACATATAAAAATAGAGAGAGTTCAGTTCAGTCACTCAGTCGTGTCCGACTCTTAGTGACCCCATGGACTGCAGCATGCCAGGCTGTCCTGTCCATTCACCAACACTTGGAGCTTGCTCAAACTCATATCTATTGAGTCGGTGATACCATCCAACCATCTCATCCTCTATCATCCCCTTCTCCTGTCTTCAATCTTTCCCAGGATCAGGGTCTTTTCCAATGAGTCAGTTCTTCACATCAGGTGGCCAAAGTATTGGAGTTTCAGCTTCAACATGAATCCTTCCAATGAATATTCAGGACTGATTTCCTTTAGGATGGACTGGTTGGATCTCCTTGCAGTCCAAGGGACTCTTCAAGAGTCTTCTCCAACACCACAGTTCAAAAGCATCAATCCTTGGTGCTAGCATTCTTTATAGTTCAACTCTCACATCCATACATGACTACTGGAAAAACCATAGCTTTGACTAGATAGGCCTTTGTCAGCAAAGTAATATCTCTTCTCTTTAATATGCTGTCTAGTTGGTCATAGCTTTTCTTCCAAGGAGCAAGCATCTTTTAATTTCATGGCTGCAGTCATCATCTGCAGTGATTTTGGAGCCCCCCCAAAATAAAGTATCTCACTGTTTCCATTGTTTCTCCATCTATTTGCCATGAAGTGACAGGATCAGATGCCATGATCTTCACTTTTTGAATGTTGACTTTCTGGGTGCCATGATCTTCGTTTTTTGAATGCTGAATTCTAAGCCAACTTTTTCCCTCTCCTCTTTCACTTTCATCAAGAGGCTCTTTAATTCTTCTTCACTGTAAGGGTGATGTCATCTGCATATCTGAGGTTATTGATATTTCTCCCAGTAATCTTGATTCCAGCTTCTGCTTCATCCAGTCTGGCATTTTGCATGATGTATTCTGCATATCAGTTAAATGAGCAGGGTGACAATGAACAGCCTTGATGTACTCTTTTTCCAATTTGGAACCAGTCCATTGTTCCATGTCCGGTTCTAACTGTTGCTTCTTGACCTGCATACAGATTTCTCAAGAGGCGGGTCAGGTGGTCTGGTAGTCCCATCTCTTTCAGAATGTTCCACAGTTTGTTGTGATCCACACAGTCAAAGGTTTTGGCATAGTCAATAAAGCAGAAGTAGATGTTTTTCTAGAATTCTCTTGCTTTCTTGATGATCCAATGGATATTGGCAATTTGATCTGTGGTTTCCCTGTCTTTTCTAAATCCAGCTTGAGCATATGGAATTTCACGGTTCACGTACTGTTGAAGCCTGGCTTGGAGAATTTTGAGCATTACTTTGCTAGCATGTGAGATGAGTACAATTGTGCAGCAGTTTGAGCATTCTTTGGCATTGCCTTTCTTTGGGATTGGAATGAAAACTGACCTTTTCCAGTCCTGTGTCCACTGCTGAGTTTTCCAAATTTGCTGGTATTGAGTGCAACACTTTCACAGCATCATCTTTTAGGATTTGAAATAACTCAACTGGAATTCCATCATCTCCACTAGCTTTGTTTGTAGTGACGCTTCCTAAGGCCCACTTGACTTCACATTCCAGGATGTCTGGCTCTAGATGAGTGATCACAGCATCATGGTTATGTGGGTTATTAAGCTCTTTTTTGTATAGTTCTTCTGTATATTCTTGCCACCTCCTCTTAATATCTTCTGCTTCTGTTAGGTCCATACAATTTGTCCTTTATTGTACAGGAGGCAGTGGTCAAGATCATCCCCAAGAAAAAGAAATGCAAAAGATAGAGAGAATAACATAATAAACCCAATTTACCCATTCCCAATTATTGATATGTGGCCAATCATTTCTTTTTTATACCTCATTTATATCCTATCCCCTGACACCATATCATTTCATCTGTAAATATTTCAATGTATATCTCTGAAATAAAAGAACTCTTTTGTTTATAACACAACCCCAATATTATCTGACCCCCCAAAAATAATACCTTATAGATTTCAGTCTATTTTCAACTGAAGTATTGCTTGTATCTTATACCCTCCCAGTTCTCCATTGTCCTCACAAGTATGTTTTATTTTGAAGAATTTTTGCTATTTGTTTGATAAAGTTTATCGGTCTGAATTTTGCAGTTCAATTTTATGTTGCTATTTAAAATGGTCCTCAATGCCTTACATTTCCTATGTATTAGTGGATAAACACAGAAACTTGGTAATTTTGTTGATAATAGTTATTTTCATTTGGGAGGATATAATATCTAATTTTCTCTCCTTTTAAAATACCAAATGTTGGTGATCATTGTATAGATCTATTAATTCTTTGAGGGCTGCAAAATGATTATAATATCATTGTCATTTTTAAAAATTTGACTAATAGTTAATATGTTCTANCAGAAACTTGGTAATTTTGTTGATAATAGTTATTTTCATTTGGGAGGATATAATATCTAATTTTCTCTCCTTTTAAAATACCAAATGTTGGTGATCATTGTATAGATCTATTAATTCTTTGAGGGCTGCAAAATGATTATAATATCATTGTCATTTTTAAAAATTTGACTAATAGTTAATATGTTCTATAAAGGGAAATTTATCATAATCAACAATTCATTTATTCAACAATAAGTCATAGATCTTAATTTTTTTTAAAAAATTAGCAGAATAAATCCTTGATTATCCCTCTTATTCACTAGTTCTCAAAATAACGAACTGACTCACAGCATCTGAGGAGCCTGACAGGCTACAGTCCATGGGGTCACAAGAGTAGGACATGACTTAGCAGCTGAACAAAAACCACCACAGCATCTGCCACAGATGATCAGCGTGGGTCGTTTTAAGCAGATAAAATCATTTTAAATCATTGGTTTAAACATATTTGTTTCTATCCATTTCAGTTATTAGCCCTGTTGATGCACAAATTATCCTCTCTTTGGCTGACTGGGGATATATTGACACAATCTTAATTTCTTTGACAGCTTCCTAAGCTAGGACAAACTAGTTCAGTTCAGTTGCTCAGTCGTGTCTGACTCTTTGTGACCCCATGAATTGCAGCACACCAGGCCTCCCTGTCCATCACCAACTCCCAGAGTTCACTCAGACTCATGTCCATCAAGTCGGTGATACCATCCAGCCATGTCATCCTCTGCCGTCCCCCTTCTCCTGCCCCCAACCTCTTCTCTCTTCGCAATGAGTCAACTCTTTGCATGAGGTGGCTAAAGCACTGAAGTTTCAGCTTTAGCATCAGTCCTTCCAAAGAACACCCAGGACTGATCTCCTTTAGAATGGACTGGCTGGATCTCCTTGCAGTCCAGGGGACTCTCAAGAGTCTTCTCCAACACCATAGTTCAAAAGCATAAATTCTCCAGCGCTCAGCTTTCTTCACAGTCCAATTCTCACATCCATACATGACTACTAGAAAAACCATTGCCTGACAAACCAAGACAGTGTATTAAAAAGCAGAGACATTATTTTACTGACAAAGGTCCGTATAGTCAGAGCTATGGTTTTTCCAGTAGTTATGTACTGTTATGTTATGTGAGAGTTAGACCATAAAGAAAGCTGAGCACTGAAGAATTGGTGCTTTCGAATTGTGGTGTTGGAGAAGACTCTTGAGAGTCCCTTCAACTGCAAGGAGATCCAACCAGTCAATCCTAAAGGAAATAAAAACTCTGAATATTCATTGGAGGGACTGATGCTGAAGCTGAAGCTCCAGTACTTTGGCCACCTGATGTGAAGAGCTGACTCATTGGAAAAGACCTTGATGCTGGGAAAGACTGAAGGCAGAAGAAAGCCTCAGAGGATGAGATGATTAGATAGCATCACTGACTCAATGGACATGAATCTGAGAAAACTCTGGGAGATAGTGGAGGACAGGGGAGCCTGGCGTTCTGCAGTCTATGGGGTTGCAAAGAGTCAGACACTACTTAGTGACTAAACAACAGTTATTCTCTTTTTAATTTTGTAAGGAACCTCCATACTGAGATTTGCTATAAAAGTAGATCCCAAGTATTCTCAACAGACACACACACATACACACACACGAGTAGATCCCAAGTGTTCTGAACACACACACAGAGTTAACTATGAGAGGTTATGGTTATGCTAGTTTGTGATAATCACTTCACAGTGTATATGTACATCAAAACATCACACGTACCTCTTAAACATATATTTGTCAAAAATAAGCAGTTTTTTTTTTAAAGGATACAAGGTCAGAAATGAGGCCTTTCAAATGAATGCCTAGGAAGTTTGTGGTTTTCCAGCCCCCCAGTAGTGCATGAGATTCTTCTTTCCCGAGCATCTTAAAGGAAACTGACACATCTTAACAGGATTCTAGAATATTACAACTGAAGGGGTGCTTACAGATTACCAACCGTCACTGCAACAAGTTTATCAGTAGAAAGATTAAGTGGTGTCCCGAGGCCCTGAATCAAGTTCACAGCAAAGCCAGGACTAGGACCCAGGAGGTCTCCTTACTCCTTTTGATTTCTTTAGCCATGGCTTTGCTGCAGTGTTCGGTTCATGTTTAAGAATGTGACTCAGATATAACAGGGAGGAAAACACGTGATCTTTCTGCCTCTTCATATGTGGGTGAGATTTTTCAAATCCCTACCCTATGACGTGGCATAGCCAAAAGTCCTCTCAGAGATGTCTCCAAATTTCCAGAGTGTAGGAGGTGGCTGCGGTTCTTCTGAATGCCTTTAAAGGAGGGGGTGTCTCGAGCACTTCCTATCCACACCACATGGCCAGAGCCTGACACTCAGACCCAGGCATATGCACAAGACCAATCCAAGAATACTGGATACCTCCTGCTGCAGATTACAGGAAGTTACCTTAATTACGTAAAGTTTTAATTTTCTTCTAGGTGTGCAAACTTTTATCCCTCCCAAGCTTCATCCATTCTTTAGAAACTGAAGGCTGAATCAGCACACCGAATTTCTTCAACTTAAAAAGTGGAGAGTAATGTCTGCACATCACTGGTACTCCTTGGGTGTCTGGCACTGACACAGTGTTAAAACAGTGAAGAGCAATTTTGCTTAGGCAAAAATGAGTGTATCTGGAAAAAGGACTTACAGTTTGGGACAAGCAAGCTATGTTGAAACATAAGCAAGTCAGCAGAACAAAGTGAAGGGCTGTTTCAAACGAAAGTTTGAGGAGAATGAGATTTCAAAGTGGTGGTGTCTTCTCATTGGCTGAAGCATAGGGCAGCTTAGGGTTGCCAAGTGAGAGAGGAAATCTTTCTTCTTCCTGCTATATTACACGAGCACCAACGCGTGGGACGTGTGAGAGCCCTCCTCTCGTGGCTTTCCAACTCCAATTTTGGATTGGGTTTCCTTAGCACATTTTCACAGTAGTATAAATACATAATGGAGATCACTTAGACTCCCTGTAACATTTGCCAAAGAAAAAAGTGAAGTCTAGGGTCTGGTCCAGGGAAACTGAAATAGTTCTCTCTCTTAAATCAATTTAAGTCATTGAAAATTGTGTCTTAACTTTAGGTAACCAGCTGAATTTCTGCAGAATCAGTTTCCATATCATGGCTAGTCTAGCAAACAAAATTAGATACACACCTCATAAAGCTAAAATGTTCAATAAATGGTAGTTATTATTGATGCCTATTTTCAACATCCATGGAATACATGTGTGGTGCAGTCTGGTTTTGGCCTCATGGAGTGTAATCATTTGGATTATTGTGTGAACATTCACTCATCTGTTTTTCTCTCCAAAAAATCAACCAAGCTATCAAACACCACACACAAAACAAAGCCACTTCTCTAATGGATTTAGATTTGGGAATACTTGAGTACAATGAGTTGAATACATTGAGTTAATGTACTAGGCATCAATATACGCTTCCTGGGTAGCTCAGTTGGTAAAGAATCTGCCTGCAGTGCAGGAGGCCCCAGTTCAATCCCTGGGTCAGGCAGATCCCCTGGAGAAGGGGCAGCCTACCCTCTACAGTATTCTTGGGCTTCCCTGGCACAGACAATAAAGAATCTGCCAGCAATGTGGGAGACTTGGGTTTGATCCCAGGGTTGGGAAGATCCTCTGGAGAAGGGCATGGCAACCCACTCCAGTATCCATTATACTTGCCAGCAGGATCCCCATGGACAGGGGATCCTGGCAGGCGACAGTCCATGGGGTCATACAGAATCAGACACAACTGAGTGACTAAGCACAGCACACAGGCATCAGTATAATGTTATGTATGGTTACAGTAACCAGTGTAAAAGAAAAAGCTACTGTTATTAAATGACATTTTAGGGTTAACTTTATAAAGAAAAAACAAATGAACGTTCCCAGAACTCCCCAAGTCCTTGAATGTAGTAAAGAAAACATGAGACAGAGACCACTGATGCAACAAATGAATGACTTTATTAAGAGAAAATGACAAGGTTGGTGTTTGCCTCCAACCATTCAGGAAAACAAGCACGCAGACTTATACAATACTTTGGTTTAAAAATTATTCATAATATCAATGTTAAACCTGATGTTAAAGGAATCAAATGGGATGCGAGGTGTAAAAAAAGAAGCACTGAATCACAAGCTTGCATAGATGAATAGATGGAGATGTGTAAGTGGCACTGAAGGGAGGCCTGAGTACTGGAGAGACATCACCACCTCAGCCGCCCAAGACACGAGAACGTCTCCAGAACCACGGTTCTCTTTCTCCAGAGAGGCCATGGGCAGGAATGCACGCTGTATGAAGGTGAACTAAACAGTCTGTTTCCATAAGCCTCGTCCAGAAGGACGCAGATAGCCGCCAGCACCCAGCATCAGTCACCTTTAAGGCATCCCCAGTGCCTCTCAGTTTCATTAATCTCTAGACAGGCATGTGATCTGAGGTGGCCTCCTCTTTTTCTGAACTGAGGCCAGTAACTCTATTCCATTAAGGTTCTGTTCAATTCTGTGAAATAACTATGTCAAAGCTGCCTTTCCCCTAGGGCTTGGCTACAAACTGATAAGTGCTTGGGATAACATCTTGTTTAAACATCCACATTCTAAATGTCAAAGGGCTTTTATAACCAAAGCATCCAAAACCTTTTGGGCACTGTGCAGTTACTAATCTCTCTCTCTCTCAAGAGTGTACTTTTCCAAATTTTGAGACAAATGACAGTGCACCTCAAATTTCCTGAGCAACTGGATTCATATGAAAAACTCCTGTACTTTATAATTCAGCATCTCTCAGGATACAACAGTGTGTTGGGATGGATTCTTCTTAAGGACTATCGCATTTACAGAGAATTCTCACTTTGGAATATCGTTTTTATACCCTATCATCTCGTAATACTTCATGAACAAATACTACCTTGCTTTTACGAGGCAGGTAAAAAAATACAGCTATAGCTGGGAAATGGCATTTGGCTTTCAGTAGATGGCAAACCTGAAGTTATAGCCTACAAGGATTCCAGCGGCTAATTCAATGAGAAATTTAAAAAATTCTAACATCAAAAACCTTCCCATTATATTTAACAGCTAGAAACTATTTTAGCAATTATGGTCCGAAACTCAGGGCAACAAAAGCTTCTCCCAAGCATATGAGGTGTAACAGTATATCCTCTCGACTTTCTGTTTGTTGTCCTTAATCCTTACTCTTCTGTGAAGAAAATGTCACTCAGACCCTGTCTTTCAACTCTTCCATCTTTCTATATGAACCTCAGCAATGAGTCTCGGGGCACTAAGTTACACAATTAACTCTGTCCTTATCTGAAATGCTGAAATCAGCACAGTGCCAGCTCCTTAGGCTATACACATTTACTCAAAAGTGAGAGAAACATTTTCTAGTTTGCTGAGAATACACAAAAACACTTAAGTTTATTAGGAACATATTTCTAGGCAGTGTTTACAAATGTTTAAGGGCAGAAAGAGTGATCTTTAGGACCAGACATTTCCACAAATCAACATGATTACTTAGATGACATTGTATTACTCTGTGGCATCAAACGCAAGCCTAAAAAACCACTCTGGTGTCTTCCCTACCCTATCAAAAGTTTTTCTGATTTTCTCTTGAAAGTAATAAAATAGAAACACTTTTCACATCAACAAATCTCCCATTTGGGTAAATGTCTCTGTTTTGTTTGGTTTTTCTCCTTTTTTGTTAATGTATGTATGCATTTCAATACATAAGTGTTAGCAAAATTTTTACAAAATAATTGACTTCACTGCATAACAGAACCTTTGGAAACATCTTCTACACAAACACCATAGGAAATGAAGACAGTCAACCCTCAACTATTCAGGAAGTGATCACCTGAAGAATATGCTCAGGAAATTCTCAGCCTTCCTGATCATGCCACTGCTCATTCAGAGTGAGAGGCAATCTGGAATGAAATGACACGCCTATCAGTGTGTGCATCCCCCAGAGCTCGGTGGAAGGAAGTCCAAAACGTCTGATGACAAGGTTGGGGGCTCACCTGTGAATCTGATACCTCCATGGAGAGTTGACAGTCACTCATCTATAGGAAATACAGTACACTGACCTTGGTCAGAATCAAACTAATTTAAGGCAATACTGCTCCTCACAGACGTTGCTGACGTAAGTGTAAGTCTCATAAGAGAAGTGACTCTGTACAAGTGAGGGTTTCCTTCTTTACACTTCCATTCTTGACTTCTCTAGAAATAAATCTACCATTTCTAATGAGAGTTAAACAGCAGGAGCAACAGCAGCCCCAGCTGTTCCCTTGATAATCTTATGTACCAGCAGGGATGACAGAGACTCTTCCTGGAGAACCCCGGGTGACACTGCGCCCCGCCCAGCACTATCAGGACAGTCTCTGGTGTGCTTCTCCCTGCCCAGCTGACCTACGACAGACGAGGGAGAAAAAAGATCCTATCACCAGTAAGACCAGCAGTTATGGCTTTAAGACACAGGCACCACCAGATAGAAGGAAAACTGGGGTCACTTTATCTGATCACTCCTCTGACTCTGAGCTATAAGCAGTAGACAAAGTATTACTAAAAATGTTCTTTTTTTCTTTTTGCTCAAACAGCAAGTTTTGATTTTTGTATGTTTGGTTCTAAAAAACTGATGTTATCAGAATATGACACACCATGTAACACTGAAATCTACCTGAAGGGTTTCCTTTCTGCATTAAAGTCCCCAGCACAAACCAAAGGGAAACAAGCCTTTGAGAGCAAGTTCTGTTTTGTTCTCAGTTCTTTAGAAAGCTGCTTACATGGCAGTCTCGTGCCTTTAATAGGCTGAGGACATTACAATCACCACAGTTACCTTTCAACACTGAATAAATGAATAATCTGCCCCAACATGATTTTTATATAAAGGCAACACTCATTAAAAATCAAGGCCCTAAAATGTTAACCACTCATGTGGTAAACTGAATGCACCATATTATATAAGGGGTTTCTAAAGAGCAATTTGGCACAGACAAAATTTGGAGAATATCTGACAGCATTAAAGAAAAATAATTATCAGTTAAACATTAGTATTATACTGAAAAGTCCCGACATTGTGCAAAGGGTATGGACAAAGTCAGCAATGGATTTATTCATCGTCCAGTTCTGCTGCAGGCCACGCAAAAAAAAAAGGGGGGAAACAGGTTTGGTTCCTAATTTTCTCAAGCGAGTTCAGTGGAGCACAAGGCCCAAGGTCATGCTTTTTGGAATATGTTGATCTAGACCCAAGTGGCCACTGCTATTCTAGAAAGGTTTTCCTCTTGGGAGCATCTATCCGTATCTTTTCTACTTCAGATGTTTCCCTATGATCAAAACCCATGAAGTCTTTTCTGCAGTTCGTCTGCTGCTGGTTATTGTAAATTCACTTGATAAAATTAAGTCACTGTGTGCAAAGTCACCTTCTAAAAATCTCGATGTCATTTTAAAGCATGTGAAGCAACTGTCCCGTCACCCAATAAAATTATGTCTAACAACAATTTGACAACAGTCACATTTTTTTTCAACTCAGAACATTTAAACTGACCCTTTTCTAACCTTGCTTCCAGGTGATGACTTACAAAAAGTTAGGTTGGGGTGACAGGGTGTCCATGTCCAGCAGCCTCATGATAAGGCTCCACAGCACACTGTGCTCATTCAGTAACACTGATGTTAATGGGGTCTGGCCCCTGGGAGAACAGAGGTATAGAAACAGGAAGATTTTCCAAGGCCAGAATGATTACTTTACATCACAACATTAAAGCATAATACACTATGGATCTAAAAATTAAACTGTGTGTGTTCCAGCAATAGGAAAAGAAATAAATGCTTCCATACTTATATGAAAATGACAAGTGGAAAGCAGAGAACACAGTGAAGATGTTTGGCAGTTTCTTAAAATAAAGTGCTAGTTGCCTCTAAATGGGGCTTCTCAGGTGGCGCAGTGGTAAAGAATCAACCTGCAATGCAGGAGACCCAGGTTTGATCCCTGGGTTGGAAAGATCCCCTGGAGTAAGAAATGGCAACCCACTTCAGTATTCTTGCCTAGAAAATTCCATGGACACACACAGTTGCTTCTACAGTCTCAAAATTAACAATGATTAACAATTACACTATTTGAATGAGAATAAGAGGAATTCAACTGGTTGTTTGATGTGTCTTCTTATTCACAGGAAAAGACTTACTCTGATACTCCTTAAAAAATGTTTGCTTTACAAAAAAAAAAATTAAATTAAAATATTTAAAAACTCTGATCTTTTAAAAACATTAAAAAAAATAAATTTTCAATACAGATGTTGAATTGTGTGTAATGAGGGAAATACTACCTTTGGTCACTTACTAACATAGCTGAAACACTAATATCCTGGTTATGTGTAAAGTGACCTGACATTTTTTGAGTAAAATACACCCAGTTAGCATTTTACAGTTAATAAATATGATTGCATGAAGTAGTACATGAGAGGATAAATGGAGAGTTTGAAAAGAAGAACTGATCATTGTATGAAATAGAAAAATAAACATTTATAAAATAAAAATATGGCAAATGATGTTGCCCATTTGCCTGATTTTCAAATAAAAATACATTGTTTTTCTTTTCTTTAAAGCTACTATAAAAAACTTTTAAAAACATGAAGCAAATCACAGGGCAGACAAAGAAAAATATAGCATTACTATGAATCAAAAGGCCTAACCTTTGATACTGAAAACATCTTCTGGAATTTGATTTAAGGCTAGGACCTCCATTTGGTCTCCTCTTGCCTATTTAACTGAAGATTTTTCTTCCTCAGTCATTTCATCCTGGACACGCAAAGTTCTGTTCTTTTCCCTTTCCCTATTTCTCCAAAGTGACTACAACCTTAAGGATTTTATTTCTAGATTATTATTTTCTCAAAACTTATACTCTTAAGTATCCTTTACTTAAGTTCATACAATCCAAAAACTATTAAACTAAAGCTATTCCTCAAAATGAAAAACCCAAATCGTCTGAAAAGCTAGTCTAAAAAACTTCATGAATATTGTCCAACCAGAAAGACTATTTCAAAAGATAAGGCAAACAGAAGGCAGCTCCCAGCCAGAAAGGAATGGATTAACAACTTTTTTCTCAAGTATAAATATGCTGAACATGCAACATGACTGATATTTATCTTAACTAACTGGTATGGAAAAAGAAGCATTTCCATGAGGCTAGAAGATTAACAAAAATTCCAGATTTCCTGAAGAGGGGTTTAAGGTCTGGCACAAAGGAATCCAGTGCCCATGTGTCACTAACATATGTGCAGGACCAAATACTTGGATGAAGAACTTCTTTATCAACTTTGAGTCCAATTAATCTGCTTACTGACAAATACACAAAATTTTTTTGAGAGGCTGCCAACCAATGCTGCTATGTTTTATACGCAAGAGGAAAAATTCAATCTTAAAGCCAGAGAAAATGACAGCATCATTACTTACATAAACATCTTTCCAATTCTAATTCCCTTGGCTTTATACATAAATGTAAAATAAGAGAAGGGATACAAAATTTTTCATCTTTAATTGATCTTGCAGACTTGAGTTAAAACTTCTTAGAATTAAGTTTTTGCCAATAAGTACTAAAAAATGGTTCAATGCCCAGAGGCTTTAGCCTTCTTGCTATTGTGGAGGCAATGGCAGAGACAATGTTAGTGAATGACATCTAGGCCAAGTTTTCCCAGAAGGCTGTGTAAGGATACATAAAACCTCTATAGTCTTTATATAGTCAGTTACATATTTCAACTGTTCCTTTTTATTTTTCTTTTTAAATACTTTATGGTTGTGATACTTTTTCTTTC
>SJYA01000205.1:870888-939319 GCA_006410615.1 Neotragus moschatus
AATTAAATTAAAATATTTAAAAACTCTGATCTTTTAAAAACATTAAAAAAAATAAATTTTCAATACAGATGTTGAATTGTGTGTAATGAGGGAAATACTACCTTTGGTCACTTACTAACATAGCTGAAACACTAATATCCTGGTTATGTGTAAAGTGACCTGACATTTTTTGAGTAAAATACACCCAGTTAGCATTTTACAGTTAATAAATATGATTGCATGAAGTAGTACATGAGAGGATAAATGGAGAGTTTGAAAAGAAGAACTGATCATTGTATGAAATAGAAAAATAAACATTTATAAAATAAAAATATGGCAAATGATGTTGCCCATTTGCCTGATTTTCAAATAAAAATACATTGTTTTTCTTTTCTTTAAAGCTACTATAAAAAACTTTTAAAAACATGAAGCAAATCACAGGGCAGACAAAGAAAAATATAGCATTACTATGAATCAAAAGGCCTAACCTTTGATACTGAAAACATCTTCTGGAATTTGATTTAAGGCTAGGACCTCCATTTGGTCTCCTCTTGCCTATTTAACTGAAGATTTTTCTTCCTCAGTCATTTCATCCTGGACACGCAAAGTTCTGTTCTTTTCCCTTTCCCTATTTCTCCAAAGTGACTACAACCTTAAGGATTTTATTTCTAGATTATTATTTTCTCAAAACTTATACTCTTAAGTATCCTTTACTTAAGTTCATACAATCCAAAAACTATTAAACTAAAGCTATTCCTCAAAATGAAAAACCCAAATCGTCTGAAAAGCTAGTCTAAAAAACTTCATGAATATTGTCCAACCAGAAAGACTATTTCAAAAGATAAGGCAAACAGAAGGCAGCTCCCAGCCAGAAAGGAATGGATTAACAACTTTTTTCTCAAGTATAAATATGCTGAACATGCAACATGACTGATATTTATCTTAACTAACTGGTATGGAAAAAGAAGCATTTCCATGAGGCTAGAAGATTAACAAAAATTCCAGATTTCCTGAAGAGGGGTTTAAGGTCTGGCACAAAGGAATCCAGTGCCCATGTGTCACTAACATATGTGCAGGACCAAATACTTGGATGAAGAACTTCTTTATCAACTTTGAGTCCAATTAATCTGCTTACTGACAAATACACAAAATTTTTTTGAGAGGCTGCCAACCAATGCTGCTATGTTTTATACGCAAGAGGAAAAATTCAATCTTAAAGCCAGAGAAAATGACAGCATCATTACTTACATAAACATCTTTCCAATTCTAATTCCCTTGGCTTTATACATAAATGTAAAATAAGAGAAGGGATACAAAATTTTTCATCTTTAATTGATCTTGCAGACTTGAGTTAAAACTTCTTAGAATTAAGTTTTTGCCAATAAGTACTAAAAAATGGTTCAATGCCCAGAGGCTTTAGCCTTCTTGCTATTGTGGAGGCAATGGCAGAGACAATGTTAGTGAATGACATCTAGGCCAAGTTTTCCCAGAAGGCTGTGTAAGGATACATAAAACCTCTATAGTCTTTATATAGTCAGTTACATATTTCAACTGTTCCTTTTTATTTTTCTTTTTAAATACTTTATGGTTGTGATACTTTTTCTTTCCCTGAATAGAAAAAAAAAAAAGCAAAAGTCTCTTATCTTTTAATATATCATACACTAATGCACCAAAAAAGCTATTTCTTATATTCTTTTATTCTGCATTGCATTCAAACATTATGTTTTACTTCGGTCATTACCTCCACAAAATCCTAACTGCTAAGTAAAGCCTATTCATTAAATATCAGTACTCCACACCTAGAAAATGGCATTTTATAGAGCTCTTAGATACTATACTCCAGGAAGCATATGCTCCATAGAGATGGCCAATATTTAGAAGCTAGATTTTCTTGTACTGCCCAAGTGATCAGGAATAACCAAAATATTTTAAATGAATGAAAAATATTCATGGTCCAAAAAACACTTGAGGATAAATCTCAGGAATACAAAATAGAGGAAGAAAAAAATAAGCGTGGAATGTGTTCTGTATCATCCAGTAATTTTGCTACAGTGAGTCCATTTTCAAGGCAGATTCCTAGGTTTTTACGGTTTATAATGGAAACCTGAGGAGAGAAGGAAAAAAGGAAGAAAAATGATTAAGGAAAAAAGTCTCTGAGACAGTTTTTCTCCCTGTTCAAATAAAACAATGTTATCTATATTTCTATACACTTCAAATGGTTCATGTGTTTTGTTTGTTCTTGGTTGTAAGCATACAAATTGGCTCTCCGTATGTGTGGGTTCTCCATCCAGCATGGATTGAAAATATTCAGAAAAAAAAAAAATCCCAGAAGGTTCAAGTTTTGAATTTGACATATGTTTGAAGTATTTACAGAGCATTTATACTGTATTATACACTATTAATATAAGTAATCTAGAGATGACTTAAAGTTTAGGGGAGGGTGTACGTAGGTCATATGCAAATACTACAACATTTTATATAAGGGGCTTAAGAATCCAGAGATTTCGAAATCCTCAGGAATTCTGGAACCAATCTGGAACCAAGGTACCTAGGGAAATTGTACTTAGATTCAGAATCAATGTGTTGGTTTAGTATTATGTACAAAATGTATAGCAAGGACAGGAATGCACCTCCTAAAAGTAATGCTTGTATATAATTTGAGAAAGAAATAAACAAGGGATGCTGAAAAGGTCACCAAAACTGATGAAAATAGTACTGTATGGGTTGTTTTGATAATTTTCAACTAATCTCATCTTTTTGTCTTCTTCTCAACATTGGATAAATGGCAGAATGATAGGGGAGCAGGAGGAGGAGAGCTTTTTATTATTTTTATTTTTAATTGGAGGATAACAAGGAGAGATTAAAAAAAATACAATGTCTGGCAAAACATGTCCTCAAAAATTCTAATTTAATGGGTCTGGAGTGGCACCTGTGCACTGGTATCTTGTATGTCACTGCAGAAAAGAATATTTAAGTAAGCTTGGAAAGGTAATCATTAGATTTGGGAAAAGATAATGAAAACGTCACCTAAGAAATCTTCAAAAAACATAGAAAATAAAAAAACGTCACTTAATAAGACCTAATATCTGTGAAGTGTACTGCAATCTGCTTTCACATATTTTACTTATATAATCCCGACAATGCTGACACCATTAAAATCACCTGTACTTTTAGATGAGCAAATTAATATGAGAAACTGCATTTTCATTACCTCATTTTATTACTGTCATAAAATTACACATTAAGTCAATGCCTATCGTTGTTAAAGGAGACAGACCTGATTATTCCTTTCATTTTAAAGATCTGGTCCAACTTAGATCTCATGTTCGTTCCTCATTGTCTTTGCCCCATTTTTCTTCTGTGTGATGTGTTTTTGGGATGTGTATGTGTATGTGTGTACTTTAATCTAATTAAGAGTCATGGGCAGATGGGAAACAATAGCCAGGACACTAGAAGTCCAATAGATCTAAATGGGGAACATAGCCATCCATTAAGAATCTGACAAAGCTATGAACTCTCCCTGGAGAAAATGCAAATAAATACTGTTGACCCCTGAACAATGCAGAGGGAGTTAGAGGCACTGACCCTTTGCATAGGTGAAAATCCACGTACAATTTACAGAGGCCCTCTGTATATCTGTTTGCTGGCTCAGCCAACATGGATGGTGTAGTATTCACTACAGGAAGAAAAAAAATTCCATGTATAAATGGACACTCAAGCAGTTTAAAACTGTGTTGTTCAAAGCTCAACTAAGTGCACACGGAAAATCTTCAATTTAAGGTGTCTGCTTTCTGTTTTTAAATCATTTTTTGTTTGTTTTTTAATAAATGAAGAATAAAAGTTATGATCAACCTAGACAGCACATTAAAAAGCAGAGACGTTACTTTGCCAACAAACGTCCGTCTAGTCAAGGCTATTGTTTTTCCAGTAGTCATGTACGGATGTGAGAGTTGGACTATAAAGAAAGCTGAGCACCAAAGAATTGATGCTTTTGAACTGGGATGTTGGAGAAGACTCTTGAGAGTCCTTGGACTGCAAGGAGATCAGTCCTGGCTGTTCACTGGAAGGACTGATGTTGAAGCTGAAACTCCAATACTTTGGCCATCTGATGTGAAGAGCTGACTCATTTGAAAACACCCTGATGCCGGGAAAGACTGAAGGCAGGGAAGAGAAGGGGACAACAGAGGATGAGATGGTTGGATGGCATCACCAACACAGTGGACATGGGTTTGGGTGGACTCCAGGAGTTGGTGATGGACAGGGAGGCCTGGCGTGCTGCAGTTCATAGGGTCGCAGAGTCGGACACGACTGAGCAACTGAACTGAACTGAACTGAACATAATGATCTTCTCCAGTGGATCTTCCCAAACCAAGAATCGAACCGTGGTCTCCCATATTACAGGCAGATTCTTCACCAACTGAACTATCAGGGAAGCCCTCTAATAAACGAAGAATAATATAATGATCTGCTCAGAAGAAGACTAACTTGTTTTTCCACTCTAGTGATCTATAATATAGCACCTGGCTTGTCCACTATAGCATGGCGATTATTAAAAAAAGATCTTACAGCTGACCATATACATTTATCTTACCTTTATGAGAAGACTCTGACTTTGAGTAGTGACGTGTGGAATTATGCTGGTTTCCAGAAGGAGTGTAATCCAAACACTCAGCATCTGTCACGGCTGGTGGTGGTGGCCTAAGAAAAGTCAAGATTTAAAGAGATACTCTACATAGTGATGACTACAATCCCACCTCTCACTGGATCACTTAGAAAACATAGTTTCAGTGGAGATGCAAAGCCAGAGTATTTCAGAATCCTCATGGTAGTTCCTAGACAGTTGTATAACCCTGGATAAATTATTTGCTTGTTTTGATGCACATAATTCAATAAAAACACGTATCTTCTGAGCATCTAAACAAGTGTGAGGCACTGGTGGGCTTCCCAGGTGGCTCAGACAGTAAAGTATCTGCCTGCAATGCGGTAGACCTGAGTNGTAGTTCCTAGACAGTTGTATAACCCTGGATAAATTATTTGCTTGTTTTGATGCACATAATTCAATAAAAACACGTATCTTCTGAGCATCTAAACAAGTGTGAGGCACTGGTGGGCTTCCCAGGTGGCTCAGACAGTAAAGTATCTGCCTGCAATGCAGTAGACCTGAGTTCGATTCCTGGGTCAGGAAGATCCCCTGGAGAAGGAAATGGAAACACACTCCAATATTCTTGCCTGGAGAATCTCATGGTCAGAGGAGCCTACGGGCTATAGTCCATGAGATTGCAGAGTCAGACACGACTGAGCGACTAATACATTCACATTCATTCACTGTGCTAAGGGACAGATAAAGATTAATAGATATGATCACTGCCATTAATGAGAAATATATTTTGTTTTCACAGGTTTCATCAAGAAAAAGAGAAACAAAGGAAAAGACAGATGGGGGAGAAAGTATTTAAGGGAGAGAAAGCAGCAGCCAAGAGGGGAGGGAGATGGGACACTGGTCAATACAGAAAATTTAGAGCAAAGTTCATTAAACCACTAGGTGGCAGAGTAGAGCTTAGAGAAGGAAAGGACAGTTTTAATACATGTGCAACTTCAAGTCAAAACAAGACAACTGTAAAAAAATATGGAAAAATTTTAATACTCCAAACTTTTATTATTTTAATTATATAACAGATTTTTGCAGACACTTTGCATTGATAAAGCTGTAAAACAAAATCTCTCACTTTTTTGTGTTTCCCAAAGGTGTGCTCAAATTGTGTGTTAAGAACATGGAATCATTTGTTTACAAATATTAGAAATTAAATAAGTGTTTTTCTTTCATTATTCACAGACATTTAGAACATTCACCTTTAAAAAGTAACGTTAAGTCTTGGCAGGTAAAGTTGAGACAAAGAAATCTGACTACAGAATTAAGAATGTTATATAAAGAAGTAACTTACACTCAAGAAAACAGGATTTGTAATCAGGGTGGCAGGGTCTCTATTTTACTCTTTTTTATTATCCTCATTAGATGACCAAATACTGGAGAAACACAAGCCAACTGGTAACTGCCAGAAAAACTCATCACCAAGGAAAGGGATGATGAAGTGTTGAACAAAGTTTAGGATGTCAACAAATCCTCTAGGATAGCCCCCATGAGGATAAACAGATCAGTCTAGGATGCCCTCAGTTATCTGGTATGCTGTTTTATTAATTTTTTGCTTATTTGGAGAACAAATCTTGGGTCAATGCTTTCAGGGGACCTACCAAATTATTTGTTGCACTGAAGACAGTTATTTCAGTTTGGGGTATTTAAATCCAAAGTTGAAAAAACCTTGCTAATATTTTGTTTTATAGTTTCTGATGTATTAGGATTACCTGTTTCCAACTATTCTTATGAAATGATTTATATCTTTAAGCTAGTGATAAAACCAAATATACTTCAGAATTCACTCAAAATTCATTTCTTCAAGAAGCCTTCCCAGACACCCAGACTAGGTTAAATGTCTCCTTATGCTCTTCTAACAACATGCATTTTTCATCCTTAGCATTTAACACAATCACAGTAGTTAGTTTCATAATTGTTTGTTTAGATTATGAATTTCATAAGAGCAAGAAAATTTTTGTTGACTGCCACTTACTCTGGGTCTGGGCAATTATTATGGGGCTCAATAAATATTGGATAAATGAATAAGTAGAGAAAAATATATTTCATATTCACAAGAACACTGTAGGAACCAAATGGTATTTATAAAATCCTTAAGTTTTCCTAAGGGAAAATACAAAAACAAAATACCAAGTAGCATTATTAATATAAAATCCTATGTTAAAACAGTTTAGAACTTAGGTTAAAACTTTTTCTAATTACAAAGAATTGGAATTAATTCAGATTGTCAACTAGTCTTCTGTTTTTTAGAGTAGAAATCTTTAATGGACAATGAAAATGACTTTTAACCATGACTGCTATAAGCTCTTCATGAGAATCTGTTTCCCCTGTACCACTATTAGTACTAAACTGAAGTAAACATCTTGAACTAGCAAGCTCCAAGTTTCTCAATCCTTGAAACCATCTCCTTCTGTACAAATGGTTAACTCATCTTCCACCATGGTTAAATCCGAAAGAGGAAACCACAGAATCTACCTTAACAAAGCATACCTTCTAACATTAATTGTACAAGTTATATAATGTGATCATAAGCTATAAGTTTTAACTATGAAAATACAAGTTTCATAAAAGTCTTATTCATTTTGTTTTCCCATATATAGAGTCTTTCTGCAAAGAAAGATTTTTTTTCTTTTAGTATTTTTTTGATTAAAAAAATATTTTTTTTAATTTTAATAGTTAAAGACAAATATTTCTCTTAAGTCAAAAAAATGACTTCAGTTTTACTAGTCATAGGCCACTTTTCATTCATTTACAATGGCCATTTTCAACATAGGATCATTTGATTATTCATTCTTTCAATGTATCAAATATTTTTAAGAGAACCCATTACATTTCAGAAAGTTGTTTTCAACTTTAATAAACCCTTTAAATAGACGTTTCTGACTGTTCTATCATATGCTGTGAAAAATACTGGTGTTCTAAAAAGTCCAAGGACTTCAAAGGCTGCAACATAACTCTAAAGATGATTTTAATTCCCTTTATTTAAAAAAAAAAAAAAGCCATAATAAGCAACTCCTACCTATTTATCTACTGAGAACAGATTAGTTCTTCTTATTTTACTTGGATGTTGTGCAGGGATATAAATAAAGCTGAACTAAATCTAAAATAAGACATCTGGCATGTGTGTAACTAAAAGCTGTAAGAAGAACCAATTGTACACAATTAGACAAAATACACTACTGTGTCCTAAAAGTTTTACAATCTGGTATAATTTTCTGAAAGGTATTTATCTTCTGAAAGCCCATGAGTTTAAAAATAGAGTATGGCTTTTCAAGAACACGAAATACATTCTATTTACGGAAATAAGCCTAGTAGTTTAAGCGGGAGCAATGAGTGACAACAAGAGTGTATATTTTTCAATATCATAGAACTTACGCTCTAATAAGTAGTGAATATATCATTAATCATCAGGACCAAAATACTGTACAAAGTTTCAATGATTTAGAGTTTCCAAATGCTGGATTTAGTTACTTTTGTCTTTATCTATTTAACATTCTCTCTTCCTCTTCCAATCAGTTTTTCCTTCAAAAGCAATAGAAAGCAATAAAGAAAAAAATCAAGGTTGCTTCCCAAAGACTTAAATGTTGACAATTTGCAGTGGAAAAGTAGCAGTTGCTCCATAACCATGACCCCAGACGGCCTGAGAGAAGTTAGAAAGTATACATATACTGTAGCCACAGCTACCTGTTGTAGTGGGGTGAAGAACAGTCTGCAATGACTGAAATGAGTATTTGCCTAGGACACTGAGACTCACACAGAAATGAATTAGACGTGTAAATGTCATACACACACCCATGTGATCATGGAACTCAGTAAACATTTAAAACCTGAGATTTTACTTAAGAAAATGGTTAATCTCATCCTTTCTTAGTTCAGGGCAGTCAATTCAGTGACTCCAGAGATAAGAACTGGTCCTAACAAAAAAGTGCATCTCTCCTTACCTAAGCTTCTGTAAAATTCCCCATCTTCCTGACTTGACTTGTTCAACACAATTTAAAACAGAAAACAAAGCTTGAAAATAATCCTGCAAGACTTGATACCACCTCACAACTGAAGATTTCTGGATCTCCTGTCCAAGGAACAAACACTCTTTTCAGGCAGACAATATTTCTTGCTCACCCCAAGGTCAAGATTCTCACTCCCCTTTTCAGGTGTCATCTTACCGTGCTGGTCTGTCATTCTTAGAACGGTGAGGTTCATCACTCTCTTTTGACTTTGAGTGTGTTGATTTAGCTGTTTTGGGCTAAGGGGGAAAGAAAAAAGACACACACACACACACACACAAAACAGCAAACAGAGAAAGATTAGATTTATAGATTATCTAAATAATGTCAAACTTTCATAATTTTAGGTTACTTACACCTAGCTTAGCAACATAAAATATTTTTAAACAATCACTAAGAGACCAAAAAATTATAGTTAAGAAAGAGTGTTGCAGGTTGTCAGTACAACCAGATGAGTGGACTAAACCCTCACAAACAAGCTCTACCACAGAGGTGCGCTTGGTCACCCATTAGTAACAAGGCAGCTGACAAGAACTGTAACTGAGCATGAATCTCTCAAGCCTTCCCCTCCCCCACATCCTCTGCTTCAGCTCTTTTATGAAGGACTTAGATAAAAGTGTATGGTGCTCACTTCCTGAGTGGTTTTACAGATGTGAAAACCCCCACCAAATGGAAGACGTGAACTACCTGATGACCACAAGCACATAGTTTCCAGATCTTCTAAAAATGCTTTCCTGAAACCCACCAGGGAGTTCGGGCCTTTGGAGTACTAGCTGTCCCTGACTGCATGTACGGAGTCTTACAATAAATGCTACACTTTCCTTCAAAACCTAGTATATCAGTAGATTTGCTTTACTGTGCAAGAGCGAGCAGATCCAAGTCTGGTTCAGTAACAGAACTGGAGGACTCCCAGAGTCTATGGAATCCAGCTTCATGCTATTAAATTTGTTTCTTAACATCTGACTTAGGAATGATAACTTTCAAGCCTAGAAATAAGGCATATTCATGCCAACTTTTCGGAGAGGAACAACTCCAGCCCCACTAACAGAATCTAAAAATATCAGAAGTCCTGATGCTTGCTAGAAATGTGACCTGCTTCCTCTTCCCTTCCTGATGTGTAATCTTTAAAAATACCTACTTCCAGCATAGCTGAGTTAACAAAGAACTTGAGGAACTCTTGGGCAATTACTTGCAGCTTAATTCATGTAACAAGAGCATTTGGGAAGTCTTCTATGAAAATGATATATGTCTGTTTGGAGAAATCCTGAATTATGAACAGGGTAAATAGATAACAAGGAAATAATATTTTCATTTGCTTTTAGATTCACAACTGAGCCAGAGGCAACAGTGGAGAAAAACTATTATGTTTTATCTTCATTTTTCTCAAAACATATGCTGAGACTGTGACAGGACCAGCAGCCCCAGGGAGGATTTTGTTTGAGAGAGGGAGGGAAGTGGGGAGAAGAACCGCGCGCAACCTCAGCCATATCATGGATACACACCTGGCTGCATCCTTCCCGCCCAGTACAGACTGCCCCCTGAAAGTCTTTACAGTGTGAATCATCACTCCAGCTCCTTCTGTTTTCCCATTATGCACTTCTCAGCCAGCTTGACCTCACATTTGTTAGCTGTCTACAGTCTGTCTTCTTCCCAACATTATACATTATTCTGAGGAAAATCTATGTATGTCTCTCCCTGTAAGTCCAGAGTGGCACTTTGCACGCAGAAACTGAGTAAGATCTGTTCAATTAAACTTGCAGTCACCACATACAATAATTAGACTATGTCAGAATGAACAGCAGTCGCTATTTTGTCTCTACTATTTCTGATTAACGAGAAGATAACAATTGAAGCTCATGCTAGATAGTCTCATAAGCAATGATGGCTGGTGATAAGAACGGCTGTCCATCTGCCATGGATCAAGTGATGCCAGAGGCAAGAGAGACAGCTGGCATAGGTCCAAGAGCGAAGGACAATATAAGTGAACAGAAGGGTCCAAAGAAGAGGGAAAGGCCCCTGTGGAAATCTAAGAGCATGTGGGAAACACTGCATTTTCCTGGAAAGCAAGCAGAGTCAAAAACGATGTCTGCTTGTGGCCACAGGCACCTACTTCTCAGTAGGTCTTAAAATGAAGGAAATGAGTTTTTCAACCTCACAAATAACTTCTTTACATAGTTACTTTCAAGAATTCAATATGATTTTTCAAGGTGAAACAACTCTTATAAGTCAGGTTCACATACAAGAGACATAATTTATATGTCCTAAATATATCTGTGACCTTACCCTAAAAGAGGACTCCCCATTATAGTTTTACCTGTATTTCTCTTTAAAGACATACAGACTCTACCTTCCACTCAGGCTCATGCTTTCTTTTGTCCAAAGATGATTTCTCCCGCTCCCTGGCTTTCTTGTAAGCTTTCTTTTCTTCAGCCATTAGAAGTCTAGCAATTTCCTAAACAAAAAATTGCAAAGCTGTAAGTAAAAAATTACTGGGATATTTCCAAAGAATAATGGCCAAACAAATTAACATGAACGCACCTCATCCTGAGCAACTTGAGCTGCTCTCATGTCCACCTGGGTAGCCTATGGTACAGAAAATACCAAAAAGTATAATTTAAGTGGAATCGAAGTTGGCCATTGGGGAAAAAAAAGCATACATTAAAAAAAAAAAAAATCCACTGTATTTGAAACTAATTGTGATCAACATCCCAGAAGATGACAATCAGTTTGTATACTTTCATTAGCCAGTTCAGTTCAGTCACAGAGTCTGTTGCACAGAAGGATTTCCTCGTTTTCATAGCTTAACAGTATTCCATTATACATATATATATATAGTCAACTACAAGCTGGAACATTCCAAAATTGCTGCCAACAACTGAACAAATATCTGCCTCTGTAAAGACTAAACCCTGCGTTCTGGCAGCTGTTGACCTTCAATACAACCTGAGGGAGTTCAGGGTAGAGTAAGGCACTCTGTGCTCGAGACAATCTGGTGGGACAGGTCTTTCAGTTCAGTTCATCTGCATATCTGAGGATACTGATATTGCTCCCAGCAATCATTAAACAGAAAAGGGTCTACTTTTACCAAATTATACAGTGCATAATAAAGAGGAGAGTGAAAAAGTTGGCTTAAAGCTCAACATTCAGAAAACAAAGACCATGGCATTCGGTCCCATCACTGGCATTCGGTCCCATCACTTCATGGGAAATAGATGGGGAAACAGTGGAAACTGTGGCTGACTTTATTTTGGGGGGCTACAAAATCACTGCAGATGGTGATTGCAGCCAGGAAATTAAAAGATGCTTACTCGTTGGAAGGAACATTATGACCAACCTAGACAGCATATTAAAAAACAGCGACATCCCTTTGCCAGCAAAGGTCCGTCTAGTCAAAGCTATGGTCTTTCCAGTAGTCATGTATGGATGTGAAATTTGGGTTATAAAGAATGCTGAGCACCGAAGAACTGATGCTATTGAACTGTGGTGTTGGAGAAGGCTCTTGAGAGTCCCTTGGACTTCAAGGAGATCCAATCAGTGCATCCTAAAGGAAATCAGTTCTGAATATTCATTGGAAGGACTCATGTTGAAGCTGAAACTCCAATACTTTGGCAACCTGATGTGAAGAGCTGACTCATCTGAAAAGACCCTGGTGCTGGGAAAGATTGAAGGTGGGAGGAGAAGGAGACGACAGAGGATGAGATTGTTGGATGGCATCACCAACTCAATTGACTTGAGTTTGAGTAAGTTTTAGGAATTGTTGATAGGGAGGCCTGGCGTGCTGCAGTCTACGGGCTCAAAGAGTCGGACACAAATGAGCGACTGGACTGAAATGAACTGAATGCTTACTTAGTGAATAAAACTGGACACCTTATCCCTGTTGTTTTGCTTTTTACACCCATAAAAAAGGTATCAGTTTATCAACAGAAAGGACTAAAATACCTATTATATAAATGCCAAGGTTGATTTAAATCACAAAAAAACCTGATTAACCTAAAATCGTGTGTTAAATTCTGCTCACCAAAATTTCTTNTTAAAATCTTTACTCTCTAGAAGCTGCCTTTAGATGTTATTTGGTTGGTATTTGGTATCCTAAGTATGGTCGCCAACTGAGCTACCACAGAAGCCAAGTTGGTTCAGAGGGTAAAAATCCATCTGCAATGCGGGAGACCTGGGTTGGAGACCTGGGTTTGATCCCTGGATTGGGAAGAACCCCTGGAGAAGGGCATGGTGACCCACTCCAGTATTCTTGCCTGGAGAATCCAGTTCACGGGGTCACCAAGAGTCAGATGCGACTGAGAGACTAGGTACAACACAGCACGTGGTCTCCAAGCTAACTACAGTTAAATACTGACACTAAAAACTATGGGCAATATCCTTCCTTTGACATGTCTTCAAAAAGAAGTAAATAATACTTGCAAATACTCATTTCCCAACACACTTTTAAGATAGAGAATCACCGTTAACACAAGCGCTACCACCACCACCTCACCACCACACTGCAGAAGCAGGCACTAGAGAAGGGGTCTCTCTCTCAGAGAACCTTCCATATGGCAGAAATAGCAAAGAAGCATCAAAAGCAAACACTCAACAGAAAATCATAATATTCGATTTTGTCACCAGCAGGATGATGCACTGGCCTAGATTTAAAAGATAAGAGGCATGGGAAAAAAGTTCTGGTATCCAGTAATCCATAAAAGCTGTGCCTCCTTTATCATTTATGCTACTCTGAGGCTTCAAACAGTACTGCCCAGATTTCCTTGAGGCAGAGACTCCTCTGCCATTTTTCCGTACCCTAGTTTATGTGCTTAGAATGTAATAAACATTCTAAGTAGCAGCACTGCAAAAGAATACATGTCAGATTTGGCTAAACTATATTCACATTTTACAGCCATAAAAATGACTCTGGTCATCCATCTAAAGAACAGATGGATTCATTAGATAAGATAAAATTTCACCACAAATCCAAATGAGCCCTAGAGTCACTTTACAGACAAACTTAAAGGGTGTCTTGCAACTGAGTCTAAAGACAGGAACTCTTACCTCCATCTTCATAATAGTAACTATCACCATAAGCACTGACTCCAGAAGACTCCGGAAAGTGTTTCTTTCGCTTTTTCTCTTCCTGTAACTCCTTTTCTTGCAAGAGTCGAGCAATGTCCTGCAAATACAGAGAGAAGAAAAATAAAATACTTCAGAGAAAGAAGGGCTGCCATACAGTAACCCTACAGGTCAGTGGCTTGACATTCCACTCCCAGGCTTTCGTGGCTCTGCCTACGGTTTTCCAGACCTTCTGGTTATTACGCTCACACTGTCCAAATGTCAAAGACGACTGCTCAACAGGAATCGCATAAGACACAGATGAGAGAGAAAGGTTTTTTAACTAAATTTAAACCTAACTCAACCTGGAGATATTCAAATATAATATTCCTAAAACTGGTTATGGAACAGACTTTTTAAAATACATATTTATGGGCCCTTTTTCCAAGATGATGATTCACTAAGTCTGAATGAGGAAGACTGCCATAATCTATAACCTTTTTTAAAATTTATTTTAAATTGGAGGATAATTGCTTTACAATACTGTGTTGGTTTTTGCCATAAAACAACATGAATCAGCCACAAGCACACATATGTCCCCTCACTCTTGAACCTCCTCCTCACCCCTCTAGGTTGTCACAGAGCACTACACTGAGCCCCCTGTTTTATACAGCAACTTCCCACTAGCTGTTTATTTTATATATAGTAATGTATATATTTGAACTGTGGTGTTGGAGAAGACTCTTGAGGATCTCTTGGACTGCAAGGAGATCCAACCAGTCCATTCTGAAGGAGATGGGCCCTGGGATTTCTTTGGAAGGAATGATGCTAAAGCTGAAACTCCAGTACTTTGGCCACCTCATGTGAAGAGCTGACTCATTGGAAAAGTCTCTGATGCTGGGAGGGATTGGGGGCAGGAGAAGGGGACCACCGAGGATGAGATGGCTGGATGGCATCACTGACTCGATGGGCATGAGTCTGAGTGAACTCAGGGAGTTGGTGATAGACAGGGAGGCCTGGCGTGCCGCGTGCTGCAAAGAGTCGGACACGACTGAACTGAACTGAACTGAACGTTATATATACACTGATTGCATTTCATTTAAAAAAGTTTTTTAAAGAATCTTTCAGCTGATTGTGATTTAGCTTTGTGTTAGAGGATGGCTATCTTAACTTAAAAAAAAAACAAAAACAAAAACAGAAAACAGTCCTCCCCCTGTCTCCCCTATGCTCCATCTCCAGGCAAGTTTTCAGCAGCTGTTGAGGGGCAAATAACACTCTGATTTCATCCCCTAAAAATCACCACCCCACTTTGAAAACAAAGCAATACACAAATAACTACAATACAATCAAATTGTAAATGTCTCAAAAAAAAGGGGGGAAATGTCTATGAGCGCACAAAAAAGGGAATACTACTTCTGCTTATATGAATTGGTTCAAGGCTTTGCATTAATGTTAGGTTTTAAACAAAGAACTGGATTCCAACAGGCAAGGGAAGATATTCTTTGCTGAGAACAACATCAGCAAAGTTATAAATATTTTAATGGGCATCACTCTAGAAAACAACCAATAGTCCAATTAGAACACTGTATGTGGAGTGTTAGAGAAAGACGAGGTTTAACAGACAGAGGCTGGATGCTAGGCACCCTTTATAGTCAGTTTTTTTAAATATAAATATATTTATTTTAATTGGAGGTTAATTACTTTACAATATTGTATTGGTTTTGCCACACATCGACATGAACCCACCACAGGTATACGCATGTTCCCCATCCTGAACCTCCCCCCACCCTGTCTGGAGTCTATAACGTAAGGGATGAAAAGTTCCTAAAGATTTTGAGCTGGAGACAGAGTTCAGAATTTGAAGATTATTTCTATAAAAAGCCCAATAAAATAGCACATAAACTTTGTTTATGTACACTTTTTAAAAAAGAAGATCCACAGATGTTACTAGATTCTTAAAGATCTTACAAATATAGCAACTATACTCACGAATACAAATAGTAATAAAAATCACAGGCAGTTCTGAGAGGCTTACTTCTGAGGCAAGAATTAATCACCATTCTTTCTGCATTTTTCTGAATAAGTCAAATGAAGAATATACTAAGACTGCAAGGCAAATAAAATTCATCTGATGACTTAATTTCTCTTATATCAGTGTAGAAATAAGTTGGATGCTGAGGCTAGATGAACTAGCAGAGGTTATCTGTATACTTGGAGGGCTTCCCAGGTGGCTCAGCAGTAAGAAATCCACCCGCCAGCGCAAGAGATGCAGGACACTTGGCTTCCCTCCTTGGGTCAGGAAGATCCCCTAGAGGAAGAAACGGCAACCCACTCAAGTGTTCTTCCTGGAAAAGTCCATGGAGAGAGGGGCCTGGTGGGCTACAAACTGTGAGACTGTAAAGAGTGGGACACAAGTCGACTGAGTGACTGAGCAGGCAGGTAAGCACACACACATTCACGTACATGGCTTTTAATGTTCACGAAATAGGCCTAAATTCAAATTTATGTTATTAACATATATTCTATAACTGACTTCTATGCTGGAAATTTCTCATGAAACTGTAAATGCATACATATATTTGATAAGTTCCAGGAGAAGGCAATGGCACCCCACTCCAGTACTCTTGCCTGGAAAATCCCATGGACGGAGGAGCCTCATTGGCTAGAGTCCATCGGGTTGCGAAGAGTCAGACACGATTGAGTGACTTCACATTCACTTTTCACTTTCATGCATTGGAAAAGGAAATGGCAACCCACTCCAGAGTTCTTGCCTGGAAAATCCCAGGGACGGTGGAGCCTGGTGGTCTGCCGTCTATGAGGTCGCATAGAGTCAGACACAACTAAAGTGACTTAGCAGCAGCAGCAGTTCAAGTCAGAGATGTTTCAGAGACACTGAAGAAAAACATTAACTATTAAAATGAATTTCTTTGGGCCTGAATTCTTTATCTGTAAAATGAAGAGTCTGAACTAGTGAACCTTAAAACTCAAATGTCTTGACATCCCAGTACACATTGTAATAATTCTGGAAATGTTACTGGGTGCCCTCCTCTGTGCCAGGTTCATTACATTGATGTGTTATAAAGCAATATAGTAATCAGTTAGGGAGGGGTGTGACAAGATAATTTATTCTCCTCATACTAATATCTACTTCAGAATTCCTAAATCCATATACATCTTACTAGGAAAGCAGGAAGAAAATGTAAACACTTCCTGNGTTACTGGGTGCCCTCCTCTGTGCCAGGTTCATTACATTGATGTGTTATAAAGCAATATAGTAATCAGTTAGGGAGGGGTGTGACAAGATAATTTATTCTCCTCATACTAATATCTACTTCAGAATTCCTAAATCCATATACATCTTACTAGGAAAGCAGGAAGAAAATGTAAACACTTCCTGAATTGTCATGTTGACTGAACACCCAACACTACATTTTCTTAAGCAGTTTGTTTTACTGAAAACAAAAACTCTCCCTTTATGTAACTGAATAAAAATATAAAAGAAAACTACCAGGTCCAACTGCCAGCCAAAATTATTAAACTGCCCTCCAGGGACTTTATAATTGCTTTCCTGCGATCAAATTTATTCCTAATAAATGCATAGTAATAGGGCATTTTCTCAATGTGAAGAGCCAAAAATGAACCAAAGAGAACCAAAGTGATACTTGTTTTGTACAATGTATTAGCTGGTCAAAGAGAGTGCTTTTAACCAAGTACAAAAACAATAATCACAAATGTGTCATGCATCTCAGCACCCAAACCTTTGTTCTTTTAACATCTCAGCTCCTTTTTTTGAGTAAGCTTCTTCTGGCTGAGAAGAGTAAGAACAGCTAGCTGTACTGAGGTGGGAAAGGAGAAAGGATTTCAACCGAAATCTGCTGCTATACTATAAACCACGGCTCAGCCAAGTCAGCTCTCTTCCTTGCTTTCCAACATTACTGCACAGTGGGTTTAGTTAGGTGATTTCAAAAAAATAAAAATAAAAACTCCCCTGAAACAAGCTAAAGACAGCAATTGTTAGTCACCATGCTTGGATGCAGCTTAGCCACCCCTGACATAAACAACCTCCTTGATCCTCTGCTTCCTTCCTGTTAAAGGTTAGTCTACAACAGCATTTCCCAAGCTGTTTCTGAGAACACTGGTATCAAAGGTTCACCAAAAAAAAAAAAAAAACACTCAACAGAAAACATGTATTATATCTAATTCTTTAAACACATTAGCTCATGTTAACATCCTAATGAAAGAAAAGTAATGTTATCTTCTTGCAACCTCGGAATTTCCAAATTTATTTTGTGACAGAGGTCTTTTTGTTACATAAAATATATACACATATATAAACCTTACTAAATTAGTGTTTGACAAAATATAACTTGGGGAAAAAAATCTAAAAGAACTTCAAAATCCTTCTGAAGTCACATTCAATTATTTTTTTAATTAATAATATTAATCTGGTAGACTTACTTTGGGTTAATATGCAGAAATAACTGTTGTTCAGAAGACTTTCTCTTTTTTTAACTTATTTTTTAGTTGGAGGAAAATTACTTTACAATGTTGTGCTGGCTTCTGCCATACGACTAATCAGCCATCATTATACATATATCCGCTCCCTCTTAAGCCTCCCTCCTCTCCTCCCACAGAAGACTTTCTAAGTGAACACACTTATTGAAACAACACTCAACTCTGGAAAATGGGAAGCTGTGAGCATAAGTAAAGGCAGAGTTAAGGATTCCTGAAATGCTTCAGGAATGCTATGTCAAGAAAAAAGATTCACTGATTCCTTTCAATGGCTCAAATATTCTGCTAGAGACCTACAGAGAAATAGATACATGGTCATTATCATTAATGTTCTTGTCCATTAAGTGCTAGAAGCAAAATGATTAACATAATGTAAGACATGCAAAGATGAGTGCTCTAAGACAGACATTCACACAGTAAGGTGCAGAGGAGCCCCATGCAACTTTCTCAAGTAGAAGACAAATTACTGAACTGTTGGATCCCTTTGGGTACTTTTATGGTCTATACAATTTTATATCAGGGTTACTTCTCCCTTAAAGTTTTCACCTCTATCTTAATAGTAGTGGGATTCAAAGGTATAAAGACAATCTAAGGGAGATGTGAAAATGTGACTGTCAAATGACTATCAGAAGAGTTTAAAAAAGGAAATCCATTCCATTAGCTTGCTAAATTTTTTTAATACCTAGCAATTACTATATTAACATCTAACTCAGTAGGAAATGCAAATCAGGTATAATCCCAAAAGGGTTACTCTATAAGACCAGAAAAACAGGATAGTACCAAATTCATGACTGTAAAAACACCAATATAACTAGGATAAAAGGAGAGAAGAATTTTATCAACCAGAGGCCTCCCACTCACTCCCTGTCTGGCTATATATGTGTAAACTTATTTTTAAAGTGCCACAACACAGGGAAAAAATTAAGTAGTTTAAATTATTACTACCTGAGCTATTTTCTAGATATTACCAATTTACATAAATATATTTTTAGACCATGAATTTCTAATCACATTAAGAATGCTATGAAAAAGTACCATGGCTCACACTAGACTAATTTGTAATGTAAATTGGTTACTATGTTTATCCCTGAATAGTTCACATTATAAATGGCTCCAAATTGTTGGATTAGTGCCACAGACTTTTCATTACATGGTTGGCCATGATACTACTTATTTAAGGAAAAAAAAAAAAAAGCTTTCCCTAAAATAGTTTCACATTCACACATATTTGTACCCAGGTTCAAGTAGTTAAGTAGTTTTATTTAAGTAGTTAAGTAGTATTAAGTAGTTAAGAGTTTTATTTAAGAATAAATTCAGTTCAGTTCAGTCACATCCGACTCTTTGTGACCCCAGGGACTGCAGTACACCAGGCTTCCCTGTCCATCACCAACCCCTGGAGCTTACTCAAACTCATGTCCCATCGAGTCAGTAATGTCACCCAATCATCTCATCTTCTGCCGTCCCCTTCCCCTCCCGCCTTCAATCATTCCTAGCATCAGGGTCTCTTCTAATGAGTTGGTTCCTCATATCAGGTGGCCAAAGTATTGGAGCTTCAGCTTCAGCATCAGTCCTTCCAATGAATATTCAGGACTGAGTTCCTTTAGGATGGACTGGTTGGATCTCCTTGCAGTCTAATGGACTTTCAAGAATCTTATCCAACACAATGATTCAAAAGCATCAATTCTTCGGTGCTCAGCTTTTGTTATAGTCCAACTCTCACATCCATATATGACTAATGGAAAAACTACAGCTTTGATTCGACAGACATTTGTTGGCAAAGTAATGTCTCTGCTTTTTAACATGCTGTCTTAATATGCTGTCTAGGTTAGTCATATCTTTTCTTTCAAGGAACAAGCATCTTTTAATTTCATGGATGCAGTCACCATCAGCAGTGATTTTGGAGCCCCAAAAATAAAGTCTCTCTGTTTCTATTGTTTCCCCATCTATTTGCCATGAAGTAATAAGACCAGATACCATGATCTTAGTTTTCTGAATGTTGAGTTTTAAGCCAACTTTTTCACTCTCCTCTTTCACTTTCATCAAGACGCTCTTATTTCTTCTTCACTTTCTGCCATAGGGTAGTGTCATCTGAGTATATGACGTTTTTGATATTTCCCCTGGCAGTCTTGACTCCAGCTTGTGCTTCATCCAGCCCAGCATTTTGCTTGATGTACTCTGCATATAAGTTAAATGAGCAGGGTGACAATATACAGCCTTGACGTACTCCTTTCCCAATTTAGAACCAATCTGTTGTTCCATGTCCAGTTCTAACTGCATATAGATTTCTCAGGAGGCCAGTCAGGTAGTCTGGTAGCCCCACCTCTTTCAGAATTTTCCACAGTTTGTTGTGATACACAGAGTCAAAGGCTTTGGCATAGTCAATAAAGCAAAAGTAGATGTTTTTCTGGAACTCTCTTTAGCTATTTAAGAGTTTTTAGTTATTTATTTTTTTTAGTTATTTAATAACTAAATTAAATCAACTAAAAACACCTTTCTTGGCTTTATTAAACAATGTTGACAAATGCTAAACCTGTGACCAAAGAGAAAGATCCCAATAAAATTTGTCCACTCATATGAACCACAAACTCATGTGATTATGAAGTAAGTACTCCCATAAACTCAGTCCAGTATTGCCAAAGGCTACATGCTCCTTCAACAGGGCGCCAAGAAAGAAATGCTACTACTATGATATTTAAGACACCATGTAAGAGTTAAAAAAAAAAAAAGCAAGGAAGACAGGAAGGAGGCAAAGAGGGAAAAGAGGGAAGGAAGGGAAGAAGCCACATGGTGGTAAGAGTACAGATCTTTTTAAACTCTTCTACATCTGTCTGCCCAGTGGAAATGCTACCTGCCTACATTTGTGCTCTGTTAAAAAACACAATAAAATTATACCACAAAGTTAGACATGATAATTTACCCACAGAAAGTCGTATAACTCTACTTCTCATGAACAATGTTGTTCAGAAAAAAGTATCTATCCCAAGAGGAAAGAATCTTGAATTCTACATCGGATTGTTCTGGACGATTATAAGCTACAAAAGAGAGTTAACTCCAAAAATCTGTAAAAAGAGATCTGGATGAAAATCCAGAGAGGAGTTTTCCACAGCCCTGCTGCTGGGTAAGAACTTATTAGTTAAGCAGACTCTACAAGGAAGCAGAAGAGCACAGAGAGAGGGAAAATAAAAAAAAAAAAAAAAAAAAAGAATCCAGACAGTTGACGAGTAACAGGCAATGCAAAGTTGGCCAGAAAAATCAGTACTGTTGTTTCAGTCTCCCCTATGAGGCGCCTTGGACTAAATTAAACAAATAAGCATCATCATACATCCTTCAACATCAAACGTGAGTAATGCAAATTTTATTTAATATCGAAACAGTCTAGTCAGCTGGAAGCCACATTTTTCTACAATTAAAGAACCTCTTGACAGGACAGCCATATTCTAAACTAAGGCATCAGTGAAACTCAAAAATGTCTGAAAAAAAAAAAAAAGTCTTGAGTTTTTAAAGGCTAGTCTCATTAAACCTCCACAACTAGATTTCTCATCTCATCTCTCCATTGCACTGGACAAGGGGAAACATTTCAGTAGGTCAAACAGTAGTGGAGGTAATAGGAGGCCTGTAAAGGCAAGAAAACCGCTAAAGATTCCTCAAATCATTCCATATTGAAATACATTAACTCTGCTTATCTCACCCCCACCTATTAATTCAGCACATATCTCTCTAATAGAGAAATCAGAGTTGTTACAAAGGGAGAATGGTGGGGAAACACCTGGCGAGAAAGCAAAGAGAAAAGAACATCTATTAACTTAATATGTAGCAGAGACCTTAAATACATGGTTTTAAACTTCACAGCAGCCCTTTAGGGTAATGTAGAGTTATCATAACTTCTTCAGTTTGGAACCTCAGGGTCTACGTGGCTAAATGAGATGATGAAAGTCTCAGCTAAAAGTTAAACAGACAAGATTCAAACTCCATAGTTTACGTGTTCTACGTCGTGTCACAGTATAGCCAAGTCAGAGGCAGTCAGAACTGCGGAGACATTTCTCTGGCATCTTTCTATAGCCGGGGACCAGTCACTCATATACTTCTTTAAGACTTAATTTCTTCATCTGAGAAATGCAGTTATTCACAACACTGCATACTTTATACAGTGTAACAATGAGATTGTTTATTGTGATTGCTATTTAGATTCCACAGGCATAAAATATTTTGTTTTCCCTAATACTGCTTTCCCCTGAACGGAAAGAAAAAATATTACAGGACACCAGGAGCATTTATAAGAAGCCAACTTCATTACTCTGTGATTTTTAAAATAGAAGCTTTCCTGTCTATAAAACATAATCACTTCTTTCAGCTTCCAGACTCAACTCCAAGGAAGTCTTGACTATAGAGAAGCAACACATCCTGTAGTAAGAAAGAGCTCCTGTGTTGACAACAGAAGGATGAAAAGGAATCTCTGTTTCTTACTTACAATTCTGATCATCACATAAGCATGGTTTGTTTCTTAAAGAAATAGCTAAATACACTCACACCAGGTGTCTCACACTCGCCTGGCATTGAACAAGGAGTTCCAGAGGAACAGAGTGACTCAGTAGGAGAAAGAGAAGATGCAGGCTGGTTCACTGATAACCCTGAAATATCTATTTAATAGGGTGATTGTATGTGCCAGTGTGCCCAGAAGAGTACACAAAATTTCTCAGTACACAAAATATCATACGGTCATTCTACTATTAAAAATGATAAATCATTTTTTTCTTTATTATAAGACAAGGGCTAAGAATAGCAGAATAGGTATTAAAAAAGCAGACACAGAGTCAACACAACGAAAAAGGAATTGTTTGTAAGAAATACTGAAAACATAATGCAAAAGCAATGATCAGTAAGTACAAATTCAAGTCTTTTCACAAACCATATACTACTGCTAATTTTAGTCATTTTCAGCTTAAAAACAATACAATTTAAAAAATATATACAGAATTAAATGGATCACTGTTTTGAGGCAGGGTATCATAGGAAAGTGACCCACTAACAAAAAAGAGGGAGAGCAATGACCAGTCCATGATTCCTGTTTAGAAAGTTGTGGGAATAACCCATAGATAGATATCTTGTATGGAGCTGAATTATCTCTTAAAAATTCATTTATATCAAGAACTTCAGAACGTGACCTTATTTAAAAATAGGGTCTTTCAGATAGAATTATTTAAGAGAAGATCATACTCTATTAGGGTGGGCCCTCAATCCAATGACTGGTGTCCTTACAAGAAGACGAAAGGACAAAAAGATAAGGGAAGAAGGCCATGTGACAACAAAGATAAAGACTGGTATGATGCAACCACAAGGCAAGGAATGCAGACTGCCAAGAGCCACCTGAAGCTAAGAGGAGGCAAAGAAGGGATCTCTCCTAGTAGGTAGCACTGCCCTGCCAACACCTTAATTTCAACGTGCAACCTTCAGAACTGTGAGAGAATCAAGTTCTATTGCTTTACACCGCCATGTTTGTAGTCATTTGTTACGGCAGCCCTACAGAAACAAATTCACGCTTTTTATCAAAGTAACCATTATCATCTTTTAAGATTTTACCACTTAAACAATGACCAAAGGACAATGAACAGTGGTCCATGGACGGGGCAACATTGGGACTACACACCCCCAAAAAGGGAAAGCTCTCCTGCCCACCCACCAACCCTACACTGAGCCTGTGAACACAGAGAGTCAGAGCTGAGCAGCCCTCCTCCATGGGGTGGAGGGGCATTAAACAAGGTGTACCTCATCCTTCTTCTCCTGAATGCGTCGTCTCTCTGCCTCAATAGCCAGCTTCTCCTGAATCTCCTGAGCAATTTCACAGTCTTGCTGTTCACTAAAAAACAAAGGAGAAAACAACATGAATGGAGAAAACAGGAATGATTTTTCTAACCACAACACAATTTACTGAATACTCACTGTGAGCCAGGGCATATTTTTATCTCACTTAATTCTTACAATAATGATGCAAAGAGGTTAATACCATCACATCCTATAGCTAGAAAAACTTGAGGCCCAGAGTAGTAAAATCACTTCCCTAAGGTCACAGAGAAAATAAGTGGTAGGATCAGAATGTGATCCCTAGATACTATAACGGAAACCTCCAGGCCTTTTCTGTATGATCATATCCCAGGTTTAATTCCTGGGTTGGGAAGATCCCCGAGAGAAAGAAATGGCAACCCATTTCACTATTCTTGCCTGGAGAACTCCATGGACAAAGGAGCCTAGAAGACTACAGTCTGTGGGCTTGCAAGAGTCAGACATGATTTAGCGACTTCACCACCACCAAAGTCCCTCAAGGTTCTGAAAAGGAGATGTACACTATAAGAATAAGATCCACAAATATCAAAGTATGCACAAAGTACACATAAACAAAGTAAGAGTGAATTCACTAAAATGTCAGTAATACTGTGGCCTCTTAGAGGTTGTGGTATGACTTCAAAACAATTTTTATAAATTTTTAATTAAGTACATTTTTTTCAGTTTCAATAAAACTTTAAAAATGGGGGGGGAGGGGCGGTAGATGTATATTCCACAGCTTCAGGTGCCAGGAGAAAGCTCTGTGGCTGATGCCAGTTTTCTTAACACTCAGGCCACTAAGCCAACCAAAGGTTGTAATACTGCTGCTACCATAGTTTTGTTTTGTATTGGCATTCGTGCATGCAAAAAAGACTCACACAACATGTGCTAGCATCCAGGCACCATGCTCAACACTGAGGACACAAAACTAAATCTCTATCCTGTGCACAGAACCCCACAATATATACTTTGGTGGGAGAAACCAGACACATCATTTTGTGGGGAGAAACACATCCTTTCAAACAGCACAAATGAAATAGCAGTTTCATCAAGAAATGGAGTTTGGATATCACAGAGATGGTCTTTTGGTTTCAGGTTTCAGGAACAGTCAGACTAGACTAAGTTGCGTTAGTTACGTCCAACTCTTTGCAACCCTATGAACTGTATCCCCCCAGGCTCCTCTGTCCATGGGATTCTACAGGCAAGAATATTGGACTGGGTTGCCATGACGTCCTCTAGGGGATCTTCCTGAACCCAGGGAAAGTTAACAGGCAGCTTTTAACTCTATAGAGAGTGATAATGCTGGGGAGCCACTGTTTACATGGCCCTTACAACCTTTAGTTGTTACCTAAAGAGATATACATATGCTTAGAGCTTATTAATCTAAAAGATGCTGGAACAAAACTAGAGTTGTGGCTTATACATGCAGTTCACTTGCTAAACCAATATTCCCTTTGATTCTTGCCCTGCCAGTTGAACTTAAGAGTATTTAACAAATCTAGTCTTGGTTGTATACTCCCTGTTTGAAAGCAGCCTTTTGTACCTGAAAAGTGTTGGGGGTGGGGGTGGCAGTAATATACTAACTTCTCTGGAGGAATGGAAACCCACACATTCTATTCTAACAAAAGTGAGGGGATGAACACTATTTTTGTTTGTATAAGGAAATAGTCCTTTTCAACATGTTTGGAAATAGAGTTGGAGATGAAAGTAGACGGGTGCACACACAGGGACGTGTATGTGCCTGTAGAAGGTGCACATCAGACAGGAAGCGGGGAAGGGAACACGAGAGAGCGCACGCAGGCAGGAAGTGGAAATGGCAAGCTTTTTTAGTCAGGAGCAGGAAAATTACTGGACAAGATACCTGGAGACCTGCCACTATTAACCAGTGAATCATGCCCTCTCATGTTGTCTTATTAGCTAAAAACGTTTTGGGGTTTAATGACTTCATGTTACAGATATAATATTATAGGGTTCTGAACCATTCAAACCACAGAATTGAAAATAAAAATATACTCATTTATTATTTCTATATCTTCTTTTCATTCACTCACTTTTTTGACCTTACCAAAAAGTATTTATTAATCTAGTTTTAAAAATACGGAATTCTTCATGAATTTGCATGCCACTTTGGCAAGTGCTCAGAGCTTTTTCCCTAAGTCCCTTAAAAACAATGGCTACGTTTTATTCATATGTGTGTTCTCTGGTGCCTTTCATGGTTGAAAGGGTTATTTAGCAATAGCCAGTAAGAATGTTTATGAACAAAATAAGAAAACTGAATAAAACAATGAATAAAGTCCTCTGCAAATAACAGAAGAGAAAAACCCTTCCTCAAAGGTGGTAAAAGTAATAGGCTCTCACATTTATTTAAATAAGACAAATAAAGTAAATAGAAGGGTCCCTTCTTTACTTCTTCTTCTTTACTCCCTCCTCAAAACGATTTTGGAGTTAAGTCTACCACTACAGATTGAAGTATAGGAACCTCTCTCAAAGAAGAGATGTATTCTGTGAGCTTTCAAAACATTAAAAAAGAAGTTTAAAAAGTCTTTATGATGGAAGAGACCTTATTAGCTAAAGCTAGACCTTATTAGACATGATCTCTCTATTTAGGAGGAGATGGAGAAATAATTTTGGTCAGACGCCGAAGTTATGAAGAAAACGGAGGGTACAATTCAGAACTTTCCCAAAGATTCTGCCTCTACATAAAAAGCAAAGGGTTCTTCACTTCCCTGGCAGTCTAGTGGTTAGAACTGGGCATTTTTACTACTATAGCATGGGTTTGATCCCTCAAGGAACTAAGATCCCACAAGTCAAGTGGCATGCCCCTCCCCCCAAAAGGCAAGGGGTTCAAGGAAAACAAGAGCAACAAGCATTATTAGGAAATAGTAAAGGAACCCAGTAGACTTCAGAAAGTTCTGTGGCATCCAGCGTTTTGCTAGATTTCCCCCAAAACCACAGGAGGCAGAGGAGACAGATCATTTCCCCAGTGTACAGTTAAGGAAAAGTGAGACACAGAGCTGGACTAACTGGCTCAAAGCCATCAGTGAAAAGTGTTAAGTCCTACCAGAAACTGCATGTCCCAAAACCTCGAAAGGAATTCCAACAACAAAGACAATTTTTTTTAAATAAAAAAAAAACTACGGGATGGTCACTGTAGGATTTATAATCTCATAGTGAAAGGAATCAAAGGGACAGACAGAAAGTCCTCTTCCCTGAAAACCAGTCCTGGCACAATGCTCTCCCACTCCCCAAGTCCTCACAGGTCTTTATAGCGCTTCTGCAGCTGAGCCTGGGCTTTCAGATCTTCCTCTTGAAGCTGCTTAGCCACCTGCAGATCATGCTGGACCAAACGGTTCCGTTGAACATTCGATGCCAAATGATGCTCGACTGGACAGGAAGATTGGAGAGAGGAATTACAATGCTTTGGCTTATTTGTAATAAACTTTTAAGAATAAGCTTAAGAAGAGTCTTTCAATTAAAAAGAACTTCACAGCCGTCCCTGCCATGTATACTCTCAGTAACGCTGCGTAATATGCAGCACAGGAGCTGGCATTCTCATCTTTTCATTAAGGAAAAAGAGAATCAGAAAGGCTAAGTCACGTGTATTTGGTCAGCAGTGGCAAAGCCTAAACTTCCAATCAAACCATCTAAAGCCAGGGCCGGTGTTCCTCTTGCTCCACAAGTTGCCACTTCATTTAAAAGCTACATTTTTCAACACTTGATTTTTATACTGACACACAAATTAAAAGTTCACATATATGTACTTTTGTATAACACATATAACTTAGATTTACTTTTCATAATTACATACATAAATATTCAGAAAACCCTACAATCTAGATACCACTACATATGTTTACCAATTGGTATCTTTACCAATCTAGGTAAAGGTATTTGTTCCCCTATTCTTATGCCAGCCTTCTACATACTCCTGATCCCCATATAATCACTGGATCCCTCCTACAGCATTAAACCAAAGGAAATGGCTCGAGTCCCTCTCTTCCTCCGATATACCCAGCGGTCTTCTCATCCTCAGCAGCTGGCTCCCTTCAAAACACCGAGAAGTGCACTCTTCACTGAGGTGTCACCTGCCTAGACAGATCCCCTGGGAAGATGGGTGGTGGAGCCCGATGATTCCGTCTTCTCCCCGCCTCATCCTAAGAAATCTGCCTCAAGGCTACCACTAAAAAAGAAAACTGGAGGAGCTTGCAGGGGGCTGTTACTCACTCTCTTGTTCCTGCAGGCTGTGGGCCAAGGTGTGGTCCTCCAGGACAGCAAAATCTCGGCACACTGCAGAGGATGAGGGAGAAGGGCAGACAGGAAAGCTCATTAGTAGTACTTCAACATAAAAAGAAAAAGGCGTTGTTCAGGACTTCAAAGAATCCATTCTAATACTTCAGGATGATCAACTTTATAACTGGCAATGTACAAAAGAGTAATTAGTTGGTAAGAAGTCTTCATTCACACAAATCCAGATAGTATCTGCTCAATGCCAAGTACAGGTGTACAACAAAGTAACAAAATAATGGTGAGATCCTGGCCTAAAGATGAGATCCAGAAATTCTAATCCATGTCTAAAAAGGGAGGGCAAGTACTGCTGTGACAGTAAAAGAGTTAAGAATGTTTTACATATTGCAGCTGAGAAAAATCTGAGTTTTTGCATGGTCAGAAGGATTAAAGGAAATCTGGCCTATGCCTCAGTAATCCCAGGTGACACAGTGATAAATCCTGTCTGCCAATGCAGAAGATGCAAGAGAGGAGGGTTTGATCCCTGGAAAAGGAAGATCCCTTGGAGCAAGAAATGGCAACCCACTCCAGTATTCTTGCCTGGGAAATCCCCTGGACAGAGAAGCCTGGTGGGCTACATACAATCCATGGGATCACAAACAGTCAGACATGACAGAACAACTGAACGTGAGCATACACACACACACACACACACACACACACACACACATACACACACACACACACACACACACCCTTTATGCCTCAGCCATCTGCAGTTCAGCAGATCATCTCACACACACACACACACACCCACACACACACACACCCTTTATGCCTCAGCCATCTGTGGTTCAGCAGATCATCTCCCAGAGACTTAGGTTTATCCTGATCCTCTCAGAGAAAAACACACCTTTATTAGCCCCTCAGGCAAGAACAGATCTCTACTTAAAATGTAGTCACATTCAGTGGGTCTACACTCTCACACATGAGTTAGAACTGGTTCTCTAGGTTTCTCTAAATGTAGAGCTACCTAAAAAAATCCGCAAACCAAAAGACAGTAGGAATCTTGGAACAAAGCATCTGCCACTAACTGTTCACCTGGACAGCCACACAGAGTATTTTCTGGACTATTTTTTTAGACACCAATAGGAAGAGATGGTCTTAAAGGTTCATTCCACCCAAACAGTAATTTAAACTGTTTCTTAAAGCAAACATACACATGAAAGACTCTTGTCATGAAAAATACTGTTCTGTTTAAGGACATGTACCTCACATTCAAGAGCAAAGTTCCCAAAGCCTCAGATGCCTGCCATGTGTGAAACTCAGGAACCTGTCCTCCAGGGCTTTTATCAGAGTTTACACATTTTTTCCTGCAGCTCTGGTTTTGTCTGTGAGGACATTTAATTAAAACAGAATGCAGAAATATTCCTTTGCCATTCTTAGCACTTAGGAACGTTCACATCCACATTCACACAGCCCTGTCCCTCACTGAGAGATAATGAAACAAAAAACCAGGCAAAGCTTGGAGACATCAGATTACTCTGAAAAGGCTTTATGATGGAAAGTCATTTCTGTCTCAAAATCATATTATACCAAATATGACCTGCTGACCCCTGGCTCAAATGCAACCTCAAAACCAGCAATTTCAATAGAAAGTCCTATTCTTTCACACCAGATATATTCTCATAAAATTTTAATAACTGAGGCCCAGGTCAAAGTTCTCCCATATTTCACAGAATGAACCTACTTTTAAGAAGAGCTAGTTAAACCTTCTGTTTAATAGGTGAGGAAATGCGGCCCACAAGGAAGAAAGGACTTAACTAAGGGTTTATACACAGACTGTTGGTGCAGGGCTGGGAGTCAGTTTTTGGGCAAGCAAGAATTCCTTCTGTTCTTGACACCATGATAGCCCTCCTGGACTCATGGTAGACCACAGTCAGGAAAGACTGAAAGGAGATACTAGGACTAACATGCTTTCTCTAAAACACTTAGCTATTAATAATTAACATCAATTAATTAAATGGCTAGACATGCATGGATTTAGTTCATAGAAAACAAATATTCAGAATGAGTTAGCCAAAATGAATGTAATCAAACCTCTTGCTGAAGAACGCTATTTTAATATGAGTGCTCAGTTGCTCCGTTGTGGCTGACTCTTTGTGACCCTATGAACTGTGGCTCACCAGGTTCCTCCGTCCGTGGGATTTCCCAGGAAAGAATACTGGAGTGGACTGTCATTTCCTCCTCCATGGGATCTTCCTGACCCAGGGACTGAAGCCACGTCTGTGTCTACTGCACTGCAGGTGGTTTCTTTACCACTGAGTCACACTACCTTACTATCTGAAGCACAGTTATTAAATTACAAAAGCTTTTATTATTTGCAAACTAAAGGCAGCATTAATTTTAGATTAAGACTAATTTTTTAGATTAATCTTAAACTAATGTTTTTCATACCATGGATGGCAACCTATTATTAGATTATAAAAGCAATTTATTGAGCCTGGGACAAGCATTTCAGAATGAACGACCTGGAAAATAGGGTATATCACACACAGCAGAGGAAACTATGGTTTGGAGAAATTTTTTTCAGCTTTACATACACATACATGCGTATGCGATATGCATTAGGCTACAATGTAAAAAACTATCATTCTGCAATTACATTCCAAAAAGGTTTAAAAGCCACTTCAATTTATGTTATTAGGGCAAAAAGTTATGTCAAAAATATATTTTTTCTATGCTTTTAATATTATGTTGAATAAAATAAAAATTATAAAATTAGTGCAGTTTTCACGTGGATAACCACGTGAAGAAGTCAGCATGACATTAAAAATATGTTTATGGATACATATACCTGTAGCAAAAATATAAGTTCTTAATATTTGGTAGTGATATAACTGAATTGAGAACAGCGGTGACCCCCAGAGACACAAGAACATGAGCAAGTGTGCCTTTACCACATACCCTGTTCCACTGCTTTACAAACAGAGAAGACGGAAGCAAATAAGGCAAAATATTAACCTCTATTAAATTCAGGTGGTAGGTTCCTGAGTTTTTTATGGTATATTTTATATATATTTATTTTCTATGTTTTCTGTACTTTTTGTTTTATATATATTATACTTAAATTCTACAACTAAAATTGTTAATATAAAAACAATATAAAAACTTATAAAATTCACATCTTTTATTTCAGTAGCAATACACACTGCTAAACCATAAACATGATGACATACATGACATATCATAATAAGCCAAGGAATTTATGAACTTATGATTAACTTAATAAGGATTCCTGTCAATCATTTCTTAATGTTTAAAAAGTAAGGCTGAAATATATTCAATTATTATTTGACCTTCAGTCTTATTACAGTAAAGGCTGAACTGGTACCCACAAAATATGAGTACGGCCTGAGCTAGAAAAGAACCTAGAAGATCTTCCATGACTACAAAACTGTACACACACCCCTACCTGCCTGAGGCTATACTGCAATACACAGAGAGTTAGCCTCTAAGGTTTACTAAAAACTTCCAAATCATCATCTCATCTATACTGAAATATTACTTGCTTGATCCATAATTTCTTATAAATCCTCCCGAGTCCCTTTCAAAATCAGCCTCTGCATTCTTTGCATTGCTACTCTAATGCAAGATGGGGAAGTCACACAACCAGCCACTTTTGTGAATCAGTAACCAGGCTGGGAATTACAGAAAACACTTCTCAGTCAGGACAAGCTCAGGCAGGATCTTCGCTCCTCCTCTAATCTACTTTGAAACAAACAGCTAGAAACTGTGCTGAGAATAAAGGCCATCAACTTATCTGACTGGTTCCCTGCAGGCACATTTAAGAGGAACCACTAGACCGTCGTCGGCTTTTACCCTCCCTATTCTCAAACTTTTCCCTGCCATGTTCATTCCCATTCACCCTAATCTCAGGCTATCTTTTTGCCATAAATGGCCAACCGCATCATTCTCCATTCTCATCCAACCCTGCAGTCTCTACATAGTCCCCCCAGTTAGTGCTGGATGTAGCATAAAGCAAAACTTCAGGAGATGGAGATGCTCATTAATAGGAAAAAAAGGAAGAAAAACTGGCCAAAAAAAGTCAGAGTTCCATACACAAAGGATGAAGACAATGTTATGAACAGAAAGAATTAAGCTGTTTTTGACGACAGCATCACAGAGGCTTGGAAAATTATCCAGATATTCAAATAAAAACTAGAAACCTCTTCCTTTCCCAGGAAAAGAACAGAGTTTTGGTGATTTTTAAAATTCAGATATGTACATATATATGGTGGAACAGTTTACGTAAAAGCAAGCAAGTCTCATAAATGGGAAGTAAGATTTATAGATCTCCCACCTATTTTCCTCAAAAAGAAAGATGATTCTCACTCACCTGTGGACCCCCTTAAATAAATAAATGGCACAGTATTCACCTAGTTAACACAGTTATTCAACAAACATTTGCTAAGTTCTATTATTAGAAGGGTTAGGTCATTTACAAGTCATCAAAGAGGTGGAAGTGACAGGTTAACAGACCAGAAAATAAATTTGATAAAGGTTATAAAGACCTATTGGAGAAAGGGATGGCAACCCACTCCAGTATTCTTGCCTGGAAAATCCCATGGACAGAGGAGCTTGGTGGGCTGCAGTCCATCGGGTCATGAAGAGTCAAACATGACTAAATGACGCAAACACACATAAAAACCTATAGAAAATTCTCTGGAGGCAGAAAAATGGAGCAGTTAAGCTTGTTTTGAAGGGGGGTGAGGGGGAAGGACAGGTGCCAAGGAGTGAGGGTGACCTGCAGAGAGCTGTATGAGGAAACCTGAAAGTAGCTAACATACAAAGCCAATGTCAAAGAAAGGTTTAAGCGGTAAGCATTCTTAGCAGAGGGACCATTTAACTATACAAACTAAAAGAGGAGTAAAAAAGTCATTCCCCTTTGTCATTTTTTTACCCACATTGCAAACATTCTGAAAATACAACTGCTATGACTCAATCTTAACAAGCTTCCTCCCACATAAAAATGCCTAAATTAGTAATACATTCACTAGAAACTATATCTTTCAACTGTCTGTATTACCTTTTATGTTCTAGTATAATTTTGTGAATTATTCTGTTTTAGTGTAAATGCTATTAGTAGCAGATGGACTATATACTCAATACTGAGAGCTGGGTTTAGGCTTGCTTTCCTTTTTTCTGTACACATGGATACATATTCTACGCATGGGGAAGCTGTTTTGTCTTGAAAAGTTTGGTAATAACAGTCAACTACAATTGACACTGATAGAGTACTTTGGGGATTATAATGCACTTTCACACCTACTTCTCCTAACCTTCCGAAGACAGAGGTTTTGTCAGTATCCTCACTTTATTCATCAGGAAACGAAGGTTAAGAGAAATAAAGTGTCTTGACCAAAATAACACAACAAATGAGCAAATGAATTGGAAACCAAACTGAACTGTTCTCGCCTCAAATACTTCTGTTCAAAGAACTCGTAGAAGAAATGGGTCTGTATTTAAGTATGTCAGAAAAGACTGGTATTACTAAATACTAATTAAGATAAGACAAATATGAGTTAGGTTCTTTAAAATTGAGAACGAAATAAAATTCAGGTCAGAAGGTGGATTCCAAGTCTTAAAATAGAGCAATAAAAATGGGACATAGTTTACTTTATCTCACTAACAATCACAATTGGCCTATGTTCACTTTTGAAAAGGACAAAAAAAAAAAAAATTCCTGTCATTTGTACAGTGCTTCACAGATGACCTATAAAAGAAACCTTAGGTAGTATAACTGCAGTGGGAAATTCCAAGGAAAATCTCCCTTTGGGATCTAACAACTTTCCCCCATCTCCATCCAAAAATCAATGGCTTTCCTTTCCTTTGGTAAGAGAGTATTAATGAATTCAGACTAATGTGTCTAATAGTTGTTAAAGACAATTTTAACTAAGAAATGATAGCATATGTAAATCGCTAAGATCTTGTTCACTGCCCTACACAAGAGAAACGTCTCTAAACAAAGAACAGTCTCTTCCCTGTATTTAAAGTTTTAATAAAACTGCCTCCGGGGAAGAGAAATGGGATGCAGGTAAACTGTGAACAGACCTCATCCTAATGCCAAATCTTCCATATTCTCAATCCCAGCGAAGTTTGTGTATAGGTAGGGAGGTGGCAGCGACATCACCACCACTGAAACCAACTCCAAAACAAACCCCCATCCATCCCCACTGCCATCAGCTTCTTAGAGATGCTCAGCTTTGTCTCTTAATGGCAACACTCTTCTAACCACTTGCCCCAATTATGAGCCCCCAAATAACCCCAAACTTAGGAGCCTCAAAATAATGTTGAGTCCCTGGGTCACTCTGAAAAGTGAAATTTCCCACTTTCAGGTAGAAAGCTGAAAACAACTAGAATAATATCTAAATAATGCTTGAGCAATTGATTTTTTAGGGATAAATGGTAACTGAAACCTTTGATCCTTCTCTGACTTTTAGTGATTCTAATTTCCATCTTGTGGTAATGAACAAAATTGAGGTTCAGTATGACAGAGAGAACACAGTGGCACCTAATTTTGGCTGATGTTAGCACAGCTGCTCCATTTTCATTTACTTTGTTCCTGGTCAAAAGTAGCCAATGGAAGGAAGTGTCACTTTTCTGATCTCAAGTCTCCAAATCCCCTGTTTTTTCCAATTTACTATGCTTACTCCATCTGTCTGGGAGACAGAGGATCCTTCTCAGCAGAAATCTATAAAATATGGTAATTAAATCAGACCCACCTTCCTATACTTACTATCCTTGGTATAATGACCCCTACTTACTAAACTGCCCACAAAGTACATAGAGATTTCTGCAATTCCTTTGTGAAAGGCAAAGATTTTCTTTCCACATATTGTACAACTGATCAGGGCATCAAGTATCATTAACCAATGTTTCAATTGTTTGGGGGTTTTTATGGTTATTGGTTTTGGTTTGAGTTTTTCTTGGTTGGTCAGTGTGGGTGTGAAACACACAGAACAGGAGAGCAATACAAGTCTGAGGGGAATTCAGTGACCACTATATACATGGTGGGGGTGGGGACCCTTTCCCTTCTGCCTGTGGCACCTTTCCACTCTCTAAAAATTTCATAATCAACCTTCAGAAAAACTTCACTCAAATGTCACCTCTTTATGAACCCAATCCTACAGGACATACAACCAAAACCATCACAACTGACACTTTACAAAACCCAGCAGCTTTACTCATGCTCTTTTCCCCAATGATTTCATAACATGTAATAAACATAACACTAGAGGACTAATCATATTATAAATACATGTATTCATTTGTTTTCCCAGCAAACATTCAAGACCCTGAAAGGCAGAAAAAATCTTATGATCTTCTTGCTAACGTTTATCCCAGTGCCTAGGGTGATAGTTTTCTGATAAATCCCTATAGAAAGGATGGATCCTGAGAAAAACGAATAGTGTAAATGAAGTGCCATGAAATTGGGTATTTTTTGGAGGTGTGACCCATCCCGATTCTCCACCAAGACAAAGCTAAGAAGCTTCACATATAGTCATACATCCATCCTGATTCTCCACCAAAACAAAGCTAAGGAGCTTCACATATACCCACACAGCCTTAAGTGACAGTAAAGGGTTTCTGTTCCCAACATCCAGATTTCAGATGTATTATAATGGAAAGGATAATGACTTGAGAGGCTCCTAGAATACCTAGAAAAGTTGTTCACTCAGGAAAGTGGTTAATTGTTGGTTCCTTTAGATGACAATTAAGCATGTCACTCAATAAGGCTCTGAAAGTTGGGATAACATGCCAAGAATCACACAGTTAAATATGTGGCACTTTCAGATCAGACCTCAGGGCTACGAAAAATGTGTATACACGAGGACGTGTTTGTTAGATTAAACAACCTGACAGGGTACATAGGCTGTACACGGTGTTTTGAAGCAGAACACTCTGTGCACTAAAGAGCTGGTATGAATTTTCAGAATCTGGAGCTAATCCCCTGAGTTATTCGTTTGAAAAAACTGTCTCATGTCCTCAGAAGTCCTCTACAATTGTGCTCACTCGCTCAGCTGTGTCCTACTCTTTGTGACCCCAAGGACTGCAACCCGCCACGCTCCTCTGTCCATGGGATTTTCCAGGCAAGAATACTGAAGCTGCAGGCTGCTAAATAGTCCTGAAGATTATAAAATGTTAATAAGTATAAGGTGAATGGAAAATGAGTCAAAACTGTCAGAGACAAAAAAAAAAAGAGGAGGGTGAAGGGGAGTCTTAAGAAGTCTAGTAACAGAAAGATGTTTTCAAGATTATCCTTCTATAAACATTACAGAAAGACAGAAAGCTACCCTTTTTTTTTTTTAAAAAAAGCCCACAAAGACCAGAACAGTGTAATTCAAGATATTCTGCAAAGCTCCACCAAATATCTGATCTACAAAGTCACCACCTTGGTCAGAAATCCAAAATGTCTTAGAACATCAAGAGGCTTTAATCCCCTCAAAATATCACTGAAAACAATAAAGTTCCTGGATGATAGGCTGAGGTTCCCAAGTTTCCTCAAATATTTCTAAATGTCAGTCACTGTTCATAAAAAGGTGCTGACTGACTCATCACTTTTTTAAAATTATAGAAACTGATTATCAGAAAGAGTGTGAGTAGCTGCCATGTCCAACTTTATCCTGTCCAAATAATTATTTGGACTCCTCCTAAATATTTAACCACAGGAAGCCCACTTCCTTTCCATATAGCTTTCAGACAACTACAAAACTGTCTGTGGAAGCACTTTCCTGCTAATCTATAGATATCATTCCCTGGTCCTAGTTTCAGCCTCAGAGCGTTCACCTTTTCCTACAATCTATGTAGATGCTTTGTACAAACCGCTGGCACTCAGAAGTCTGTTATTTTGCATACTCACGTGGCTATGCCCAGGTAAAGGAAGTCCTGAAGGTACTAGACACAATAAGGGCAGAGCCCAAGACTGATCTCTGAGCCTCTGTCTAGTATAAGCCCATACTACAGAGCAGAGGGCTTCCCAGACGGCTGGGCAGTAAAGAATCTGCCTGCCAAAGGAGGAGACGCGGGTTTGATCCCTGCGTTGGGAAGAACCCCTAGAGTAGGAAATAGCAACTCACTCCAGTATCCTTACCTGGGAAATTCTATGTACAGAGGAGCCTGACAGGTTACAGTTCATAGCAGCGCAAAAAGTCACACACAACTGAGCACACAGGTACGCTATAGTGTACATGGACTAGGGTTGAAATATCTCGTTTTTCAAGTTAAATTTCATTTAGAAAATACTAGAAAGAATAAACATCAAAGTCCTAACACTCATTATGTACTGTAGGACTATAATGTAGCTTATTTTTCTTCTAAAACGTATTTATATTTTATTTTCTAATTTATCTATCATGAAGTGGACTCTTATTACTCATAATCCCTTTCATAGTATTTTATAACATTTTATAATAAAAAGTTAGATATACGTTTTTAATGCTATTTAAGCATCTAAACGGTGAAGCAGCAAATATTTACTAGAGGAAAAAATGAGTTGCAGTAGCAATGTTTATTTACTCAATTTAATTATTTAATACTGTTTCCTTAAGATTAGAGAATAAACTTTTTTTTTAAGGAAAAAAGTATGTTAACAAAAACAAAGTCTACGTGAGGCTCCAAATTTGTATCCGATCTTCCTGAGAACCAAAGCAATCAGGAAAATTTGAAAAGTTCTCATTATCAAAAAGGAGAAAAAAACACCAGTTCCTGACTGAAGAGAAATGCTTTACTAGCACCAAACATGAAAGCAAGGTCAGTTAACACACTGGAACTTTAGTAGCAAACATTAAGTTATATAATAGACTCATATACAGTTTAAGTATGAGTTTTAAACTTGTGTCTACATATATACAAAAATACACACACAGCTTCAATAAAAAGCATAAACTTGAGCTCAGTAAAGAGATGTTAAAAAATCAGAATAAGTGATTTAATCCAAACATTTAACTCTGATGCAATTTATCAAAATAGGTTCCTGAGTTTCTCTCTGCCCCTCTCAACCTCCCCCAATTCAAAGTTAAATGAAAACCTCAGTAACCCAAACCACTTGTTTGGCAAGGAGATATATTATAGCTAACCACAGACACACTAGATTGCAGGAAAGTGGGTTTGAAAATGCTGAGATAATATGTCCTCAAATCAGAAGCACTACTTTAATATCACAAACCATCTACATCATTATCAGAGACCACAGAGTAACTGGGTAGCTTATTGGAAAAGTGAAAATGGCTGAGTCAGAAATTTCCATATGACAGGGAGAAAGATTGGCAATGAGAAAAATACTGAAAAATAGGACAATGCAAACAGGGAAGGAGGTAGCAGTGTGAAAACATAGCAAATTTTACTCATCCCGGTAGAACTGTTGGACAGAGGGAAGACTTTCCATTAAGAAATATGACTCAAGTTATCATAAATGATTTAAAAAAAAAATACCCACAAAGTACCTCACAAACTTCCTGGGCTACAGGCATAAACTTTATGGAATGGTGCTCTGAAGCCAAACCTTTCTGTATTGGCAGTAACAAAATAAAAAAGTTACCCAAGAAAAGTTACAACTCTCCAAAACACCAAGTCAGGAGGCGTTCAGACGGCCCAGCATCAGATGGAACAGGTATTAGAAAATATTTCCTTAAACTGAACCAATTCTGTATGTTCTATCCATCCATTATTCTATCCACTAGGGTCAGAAAAAAAATTGTTTTCACATTGTTTATGATAGCTACTAGTCACATATAGCTATCTATTTAAACTGACTAAAATTAAATTATAAAAATCCAATTCCTCAGTCTCAACTAGTGATACTTCCAATGCTAAAGAGACATATAGAACTGGTGCTTACTATTTTGGACAGCGAGAAATACAGAGTACTTCCATCACCATGGAAGATTTGTTGGACAACACTGCTCTGAACAATAATCACAATAGAAAGGACAGTATCAGTTTAGACAACCAGACCACTCAGCAGCATTTAAAACCATTTTAATCGTGTGCATGAGTGTGTATGTGTGTGTGTGTGTGTGTAAGAGGGCAAGAGAGAGAGAATGCATGCTTATGTTTTAACCAAACAGATGTAACTCACTTTGACAGTATGGACAATCAACAATCCTAAATGTGTTTCTAGTCTTGTAGTAGCTACTGATTTAATTTTAAAGTGTTCTATGCTTCTGTTCCTCAGCCTTAACGTGACGGCAGTTTTGCTAACCTCAGCTGCATGAAAAGAAAAAGAGATTTTCTACATTTATCAAGTAATCACTACGCAGATAATAGTCACAGAAACAAAGTGAACAAATATCCTCTTGGAAAGGAAAGTGAGCTGTTAATTCAATACAGTTACAGTAATTTGATTCTGTGAAATACAACTGCTACTGAATAAACCTATCAGATCTCTAATACCTTACTGATTATTCATCGAAGAATGCTGGATTCTCATTGGCAAAAAAACACAGTTGTAAATTTCAACTGTCTTATAAAATTAAATTAATCATAACCAGAGAAGACCTCTCCTAAATTTACTGTCTTTGGTGGCTTTAAAGAACAATTACATTTCACATGGATGCTTCACTTCAGAACAATTCGGGAAAATATGAATTCACACAGCAGCTAATCACTATGTACATTACATTAAAATGATTAAAAAAGAAGCACTCCTACTTTAAAATGATTCAGCTGATTTCCAAACAGATTTCTAAAATTTCATATTTAAACATAAAAAGATGACTATCAAATTACACTTAGGAAAATATGACTCTCTTAAACAGTGTCTTCTGTAGTGCGCTGCATAGAGTCCTGGTAAGGAGATATTCAGTGAATACCTACTGCATACACCTGCACTTTAACCAAGACTACGCTTACTTAGATTCTAATCTTAGCTCTAACACTCACTAGATGAATAATCTCAAATAAATTAATATCACTTAAATTTGCTCACCTGTAATATGAGTAATAATAAACATTATAGTACTTAAGCATCAGAGGAAATTTGTATTTTCTTATTTTTTTTAATTGGTGGAAAATTGCCTTACAATGCTGTGTCAGTTTCTTTAAAAAAAAAAAAAGTACTCACTAATTATTCCAACCGAGATAAACCTTTTATGTAGAAAACAACAGACCACTGATAACTACAGGGGTCTGCAAAAGGGTAAAATACCCCTAGATAAGCAGTGGCAGACAATTTTTTCAAAGCAATTTTCCACTATGAATATCCTCATAGGAAAAAAAACTATTTCTTTAATTTTTACTCCACGTATCCCTAAAGAAACTACAACGTTCTGTTCCTCTCTCTGAGGCACTTTTCCTGGCACTTAAGCCCTCAAATGGTTTGGCAGGCCTCAAATGGTTTGGTTTCTCTGTTTGCCTTAGCCTAGAAAGAAAAGCCACCCATCTCCTTAAACCTCTGTAGGATAAACCCAGTCATGCCCATTAAAACCCAAAAGATCACACCAACCCAACTTAAGTACAAGTTTACACCAAGGGAAGAAAAACCATTTTGCCTTTATTGGCTTCATATGACAAGCTTCCTTAAGTACTAGCTACTGCAAGTTTTATTTATCCTTGAGTCAGACATTTCCACTTTCGACTTTTCTGCAAACAGATAGATTAGCTAGCATTTTCATGCTAGGATTAGTAAATTCATTTCAGCTTCAAAAATTTGAGAGAATAGTAATACTCAAAAGTTAAAATTAAAAAAAAAAAAAAACTGCTCATGGGATAAGTAGGTATGGGAAAAATATTCTTAAAATCTGTTCCCATAAAGCAAACTGCAACACTCACAGTTCCACTGTGATAACCATTTGTCAGAATTCTACACACATTTCCAGTCATCTTGGACTAAATCTCAAAATATGCTGCTAAGTCACTTCAGTAGTGTCCAACTCCGTGCGACCCCACAGATAGCAGCCCACCAAGTTCCACCATCCCTGGGATTCTCCAGGCAAGAACACTGGAGTGGGTTGCCATTTCCTTCTCCAATGCATGAAAGGGAAAAGTGAAAGTGAAGTCACTCAGTCGTGTTCGACTCTCCGAGACCTCATGGACTAAAGCCTACCAGGCTCCTCCGTCCATGGGATTTTCCAGGCAAGAGTACTGGAGTGGGTTGCCACAAATGGGTGATCTCAAGATTTCTGGAATCTTACTCTGATATGCTGCCATATGTTCAATAATTGGTCATGTTTACTGACTAAAAATGTGTTTTTTGGTAAAATATCTTAAGATCATGGGTACATTCCTAGAATCAACTGTTTTTACACTTACTAGGGGATGGCCTCCTTGGAATACGAGGAGATTTCTCTTATAAGCAGGATTATACTAAAATCAGTGTTCTTCTCCTAGAAATACTCTATACAGAAGAAGGTTAAGGACTCAACAGCAAATTGGAAGAAGTGAGCCTGAGTTCCAAAGGACAGCCAGAAACTTCCTAAGCAGGTAATAGGGAGTGGTGTGTAGATTTTAAGAAAGGATTCTATCAATCACTTTGGGTTTCCGTGTATTGATAGTTCATCAGTGGGGATATTTTTTTTTTCTTTTTGAGGAAGAAATCTGTATTCACCTTAGTGGTATTTAAATTAGATGTGAACTTTTGATTGTCCTCTATTCCCAAAGAAAACTGGAAACTCTGTGAATGGAAGAGAGAAGCAAAAATTGAAGTTCAGCAATAAATACCAAATCCTGAAAGATGATGCTGTGAAAGTGCTACACTCAATATGCCAGCAAATTTGGAAAACTCAACAGTGGCCAAAGGACTGGAAAAGGTCAGTTTTTATTCCAATGCCAAAGAAAGGCAATGCCAAAGAATGCTCAAACTACTGCACAATTACACTCATCTCACATGCNGAAGGAAATGGCAACTCACTCCAGTACTCTTGCCTGGAAAATCCCATGGACGGAGAAGCCTGGTAGGCTACAGTCCATGAGGTTGCAAAGAGTCGGACACTACTGAGCAACTTCACTTTCACTTTCCAGGGTTGAAGTACAAAAAGCCCAGTTCTTCATTCCAGATACCAGTCAGAACTTTCCAAATCAAAACCTCAATGTCCTGATCTATTGAGGAAATGGTTCAAATTATTTTTAATAATTCCTCCAACTTAGAGAGTAGTATGCAGTGTAGTTGATTCAGTGTAAATCATATATATTTGTCTCTAGTATATAAGCACATCATCTAAAAACATGATAAGTACAACCCATATAGACTATCCACACAGGAAGACTGTTACACTTTCTTCTATACCAGTTATTGTTTTCTTCACTGTTGCTGATGGTTTTCTTATTTCTGCCATACAAAAAGGCAAACATCTGCTTTTACATATTTATACAGTGGGCTTCCCTGGTGACTCAGATGGTTAATCTGTCTGCAATGCAGGAGACTGCCTGCAATGCAAGAGACCCAGGTTCAACCCCTGGGTTGGGAAGATCCCCTGGAAAAGGAAATGGTAACCCCCTCCAGTATTCTTGCCTGGGAAATTTCATTAACAGAGGAGCCTGGTGGGCTACAATACCTAGGATCACAAGAGTTGGACACGAATGACTGACTAAACCACCACCACCCACAGTAGTTTTGAAAGTGGAAGTGTTAGCCACTCAGTCATGTCCAACTCTCTGCAACCCCATGGACTATAGCCCACCAGGTTCCTCTGTCCATGAAATTCTCCAGGCAAGAATACTGGAGTGGACTGCCATTCCGTTCTCTGAGGATTTTTCCCATCCAGGGATCAAACCCAGTCTCGCATACTGCAGGTAGATTCTTTATTGTCTGAGCCGCCAGTAACCAATAAATCTTAAAATAATCTTTTGTTCCCCCTGAAAAGTGAAAGTAAAGTCGCTCAGTCATGTCCAACTCTTTGTGACCTCATGGACTGTAGCCCACCAGGGTCCTCAGTCCATGGAATTTTCCAGACAAGAGTACTGGAGTGGGTTTGCCATTTCCTTCTCCACGGGATCTTCCCAACCCAGAGACCAAACCCCGTTCTCCCACAGGCAGACACTACCATCTGAGCCACCAGGGAGTGTCACATAAAAAGGCAGACTCATCCTGTCTAAACTAGCGGTTCTCACAGAACCTTCAATTTCATGATAAAATGAGACCATGTTAAGATTCATTTACTGTCCGATGAACTCAACTGTGGACTGTGCGATTTACTAAAAGGTTAACCTGGGGCCAGATGATCAGAGCACAGCCTGGGAAAACGAATACCTTCCATACTCAGAAATCTTGAAGATCACTAAATTTAAATTCAACTAGAATGGATTCTAGATGCCTTGGATTTATTTCTCTATGTGTTGTTACTGAAATTGGCTTCAATACAGTATATTTGGTTATCACGTAATTCCCCTGCAGAGGAAGTGAAAGAAAATCAGAGGCAGCCTGCATCAGCGAACAGGAAGACAAGCTGTCCAAATACCTTTTCTGCTCTATAGCATTCACTTGTTTCATTTGCTTTTTAAGGATTCAAAGTCATTTTGATGATTTTAATATACCATTATAACATCTACTTACCAATATAAATTGGTTTTTGTAGCAGAGCATATTTTTAAAAGGGTTAACTTCTAATACATCAGAATGAAGCTAAAGCAGACTAAACTCTATGTCCTAATTGACAAAACCATCCTCAAATAAGTATGAATTAAACATACCACCCCCAAAGCAAGAAATTCTTGAGCTCTTTTGCTCATGCCTTCCTACTCTCTCTTGATCTCATAAACCATACCAAGTTTACAATTTGTACATTCACTTTCTTAGTTTCTAACTCATACATTCTTCACAATCACCTCCACAATCAAGAACTTAAAAATACATGTTACATGTGACCTGTTTTGTTAAAATTTTGACCCCTCTTCCTAAGCATAAATCTAAAGAATAAAATAGTAAACATAAAAATTCTGAATAGAATCCAATGCCATCTAAGAAACTAACTGAATCCTTTAGTAACAGCAACAAAATGATACCATATCACAATCCTGGAAAATTTACACACAGTAATATGGTCATACATAACTAAAATCAACCCCCATAAACAGGTAAGAGCATTGTTTCCAAAGGAACCTACTATGTGTTTAGGCCTTGAGTTAACCTTAACACCAATCAGCCTCCTACAGAAACCTGAGATGGGGAAAATCCATGCAACTAAAAGTGGAAGTGGCCGCTTCTAGCCCTCTGGTCCAGTCCCGCTGCACTCACGCAAATGACCACAGCTCTTATCTCGCGGCACTAGTGTGGTCAGCTCAGGCCAGCTGGCCGGTCAGATAGTCTGACGGGTTTTCTGGAGTATCTCCTATGAATAAGGATCCCGAAGAAGTACTGAGATCAGTCTGCTACCAGGCTTGTCTTGACACAGAGCTAGCAGACCAATACAGTGGGTGAGACACGTGGCTTAAGGAAGTTACGTACCTCAAAAGTAGGTTAAGGAGACACACAGCAAAGAAGCAGGATAGATGTAACAGAGAATCAGCATTTGAGCTGGGCCTGAGGAGGTGATGAGAGGATGAGCGGAGAGAAACAGGCTATGTTTGGATAGTATAGAAGGAAATATCATGTCAAGGATTAGGGCTCAAAGAACAATGGTCTGGAAAAAAAGAGAAGTGGTAGTATTACAGGGTAACTTGAACAGTAATATCACTGAGACTGAATATACAACACTGCATGTTGCAAAAATTTTCATATCCATTTCTTCAATTAACTCTCATGGAAAATCCATGTATTAGACATAGTAAATGTTATTTCCAATAAACAGATAAGGAAACTGAAGACATTGAGTGTTTTCTCTGAGTTCTTACATCAAATGAGTAGTAATGAGATTTGAGACCAAGTCTTACAAGTCTAGGTTCAAAATATTTCTCTTTCCAAAGAAATCAGTCTGCTTAAACTAAATTTTATACAAGCTTGACTTCAACCTGGACAAATTATTTAATGTATTGGTAAACTAGAGCAAATACTGCAAAATAATTCTAGGAAGAGCTCAATTATTGAAAAGATACATAAGCAGAAACGTACAGAGTAAAACAGTAGCTTCCTACTCCATTTAAAATGAAGAGAATGATAGTTGTGTTACATACTGACAAGTAGAAAACAGAAATATGTGCATTTCTTACCTCTCCTCGGTTGCACAAATCTTTTCAATACCCATTACCACTTTCCGGGGGTATATATGGGGAGACCAGATAAATAGGAAACAAAAAGAAAACTAACTAAAAGCAGAACTTTGGGAAACTCAACTATGAACATCTTAATGAAACTTTAATCCTACTATCTTCTATAGAACAGATTTCATGTTTCATTTAGTATCAGTTATGAAATAGAAAACCCATTAAGAATCTCAAGACAGTCTACGGGAGACAGGTATTCTTTATGCTGTAAGTGTCAATGAGAAACTTTATATATCCAGACAGGGTTTTTTAACAAGGACCTCACTTGATCATCATATCCAACTACCTGTGGTATTTCAGCAATCTCTTACATATCTATTCTGGTACAATGATTAAAATTGCCCTTTTTACTCACAAAGTGTCTGGCTTTGTCCTACAAATGATTTGGCAGCACTCCTTTTATACCTCAATAGGTATCCCAGTTTGAGGAGCTTGAGTGCCACTGCAACCAAGTTCCTGGAATCTGGGGATATCGAAAGCACGTTAAACTGGAGTCTTATTAATAAGAGCTCCCTAACTAACCATTTTCTAAACCTCCAGCTTCTCCCCTCCAACACACACACACACACACACACACACACATAGCTGAAATAATCTTTCAAAGATCAGCTCTTTGGAGTTTTCATGGGGAAACTACACAGAGAAAAGAAAAAAAGAAAGACTTCATGGGTAAGCTAAAGTCCAATTTAAATAAAATAATGAGGTCTGACCATGGAAAACTGGGAAAACAACAGAAGCAGATATGGTAAGTTAGAATCCAGCAATCGCTAACAGGATAAGGAATGTTTATAAAGGCAGACACTGAGAGTGCAAAATCCTTTCTAAAATAGATGCTGGCAGATGTTAGGCCAAACTGAACATGTGCAGATGGGAATCTTAATATGAATCTTAATCAAGTCCCTTCTTTATCCTCCTCTACTTTTGGTTTCCCATCTAGACAATAAAAAAAAAAATTCTGAATGTATTTGCCAACCTTAGTCTGAATTTTGCAGAATTTCATAATATGAAAGAAAAAGCCAATACTTTAAAGTGTTTAATGGGAAGTGCAACTCAAAAATTAGTGAGTATAATATTTAAAGCAAACCACAGACTCTCTATATAGTCAATAGACCCAAAAAAAAAAAAAAAAGAAGTTGTTGATGGGGAGGCAGAGAAGGGGGAAAGATATCCTTGTAAGTCATCCCTGCTTTTACTAAACACAATTAAAGTCCTTGAGTAGTGTTAACGGAAAGTGACTCAATCTTTATGAGTCACTGGAAAAATAAAAGCCAAAAAGTCCAGGGGAGACTCCCCTGATTTTGGTCATTGAGAAGCTGTATCAGGACTGGAAATGCTCATCACACATTGAGCCTTCAAAGTTTGGTGGTAAATTAACCTAGGTACTTCTGATGCAAGTTTCCAAGAGACAAAGTGACACTTCATTCATGCGGATGTTGGTTTGTGTGTTTTGAAGAAAGTCAGTAATAAGTAATAAACTAAGAATCATAAGCAAACTTTTCAAAAGTTGAACTTGTTTACTCATACACTTCACTCATGAGCACCCACCCCACTGGCCCTTACTCGGAACTGGCAAACGGATTATTCTTACTTTACATAAGGTTTCCACTTTGATAATCAATTTTGAAGTACCTGGACATTTTTAAAGAAGCACATGTTCTTCTTTAAAAAATGAAATCAGATGTAAGTCTATATTTTTAAAAGTCACTATAAAAATAATACATGCTGTCACATAGGTTCAACCAACAATAGTCTCCAACAGTGCACCACTATCTTAAAAAAAAAAGTTTTGATAACTGATGTTTATAGTGATTAATGAAACTTCAAAAAAATATCAATTAGGGAAGTTTTTAAAAGGTTTCATTGAAATGGTCCAAGAGAAATTATCTTTTCTCCACAGAGTAACAGAGAATAAACAATGTAAAGTTTTTCTAACCATAGTCTCTGCTGTAATTACTCACTCATTTCAGCCTTTATAGCACAAAAGCAGCCACAAGACAGTATGTAGACAAATGAGCAAAGTTATGATCCAATAAAACTTCAGAGAGAGAAATTTGAATTTCACACTATTTTTACATGTCACAAAACATTCTTCTTCCTCTTTTTCTTCAATCATTTAAAAATGTAAAGTTTATATTCAGCTCCACTGTATAAAAACAAGCAGTGGGTAGCTGGACTGACCCACAGGCCATAGTTTGCAAACATCTATCCTAGAGGAACAAATCTCAACTACTAAAAGGAAAAAAATGCTGCCATTCTTTAACCCTGATAAAGGTAATGAGTTGCTACTGAAAAAGCAAAAAATTAAAGTAGGGTAAGTTGCATCTCTGCATTACAGTGGCCACAGTATTTTTAGTCGGTAGATTCCAAATGTCCACTGTAAGCCCAATGTATAATCTGGGTATAGAAGACTACAGTTTCCTGAGACCATCTCCAAAAGATTCAGCTGGTATCAAGTACAGCAGGAACCTGCTCACAGCAAAGCTCCTAACATTGCATCAAGGTTCAAAGACCACTGACATTTACACAGTATTATCTGGAAAGAGAGTTGAATTCAAATATATAAAGAGTTCTCAAAGCTCAATAACAAGAAAACAGCCCAATGTTTTTTAAAAGGCAAACTTTAGAACACTCACTTCAACAAATGATGTAAGGAAATAAGCACAAGAAGAGTCTCCAATCACTAGTCATTACAGAATGCAAACTAAAGCCACATGAGGTAATATTACACTGTTAAAATTTAGATCACAGCTACAAAACAACAGAACCAGAATTTAAACCCTTAAGAAAATCGCTAAAAAAATTTTTTAATATATCTTGACAATGTAAAGTACAGACAAGGATGAAGAACAATTGGAGCTCACATACACTGCTTGCGGGAATGCAAAATGGTACAGCTACTTTGAAAAACGGTTTGGTAGTTTCTTATAAAGCTAAACATATATTCACCATACAACCCAGTAATCCTACCCCAGGTTCTAACCCAGGGCTTCCCTGGTAGCTCAGCTGGTAAAGAATCCGCCTGCAAAGCAAGAGATCCAAGTTTGTTTCCTGGGTCAGGAAGATCCCCTGGAGAAGGGATAAGAGTATCCACTCCAGTGTTCTTGGGCTTCTCAGGTGCCTCAGTCAGTAGAGAATCAGCCTGCAAGGCAGGAAGCCTAGGTTGAGTCCCTGGGATTGGCAAGATCCCTGGTGGAGGGCATGGCAATCTACTCCAGTGTTCTTGCCTGGAGAATCCCCATGGACAGACGAACCTGGCAGGCATCAGTCCAAAGGGTCACAAGGAGTCTTACATGACTGAGCAACTAAGCACAGGTGCTAACCCAAGAGAAGTGAAAACACATTCACAAAAATAAAAAAAAAGTATGCAAATGTTTATAGAGACTATTTATAACCACCAAAAGTAAAAACACCTCAATATTCATCAACTAGTGAATGGATAAGCAAATGTGGTACAGCCATTCACTGGAATTCAGCAATGAAAAGGAACAAAATTACTGATACACACAAGGTACTAGATGTATTAGGCTAAGTGAAAGAAGTCAAACACAAAAAGCTATTTATTGCGTGATCCCTTTTATATGTCATTTTTATAAAGGCAAAAGTACAGGGCCAGAAAACAAATCAGTGGTTGGTTGGGGTGGGGAGGAAGGGGTAGAACAAATTGGGGGTTATGCAACTGTTCTATATCTTGACTGCTGTGGTGGTTACAAGACCAAACGTGTCAAACTCAAAACTGCACATTAAGAAGAATTTTTACTGTACATGAATTATACATCAATGAACATGGCTAAAAAGAAAAAAACACTGATATATCAGCAAGACTGGTTTTACACTGGCTTTGGTTTATTAGAAAGTTTTCAGTGCTTTTATGTCAGTGTATGGTTACCAATATCATATGAAGACCTGCCTATCTTAATGTGTGGGTTTGTTTTATTGAAATAATGACATACTAAAAAAAAAAACACTTCTTTTGAGTATGCGTGTTTGTGGTGTCCTTTTAAAAAATAATCAGTCACTTTGGTCACTCAGTCGTGTCCAACTCTTTGCGACCCCATCAACTGCAGCACGCGAGGCTTCCCTGCCCATGACCAACTCCAGGAGCTTACTCAAACTCACGTCCGTCAAGTCGGTGATGCCATCCAACCATCTCATCCTCTGTCGTCCCTCTGCCCTCCTGCCTTCAATCTCCCACCATCAGGGTCTTTTCCAATGAGTCAGCTCTTCACATCAGGTGGCCAAAGAATTGGAGCTTCAGCTTCAACATCAGTCCTTCCAATGAATATTCAGGACTGATTTCCTTTAGGATGGACTGGTTGGATCTCCTTGCAGTCCAAAGGACTCTCAAGAGTATTCTCCAACACCACCGTTCAGAACATCAATACTTCAGTGCTCAGCTTTCTTTAGAGTCCAACTCTCACATCCACACATGACTACAGGAAAAACCAGAGCTTTGACTATATGCACACACTGGTTGGGAAAATAATGTCCCTGCCTTATAACATGTTGTCTAGGTCGGTCATAATTTTTCTTTCAAAGAGCAAGCGTCTTTTAATTTCATGGCTGCAGTCACCATCTGTAGTGACTTTGGAGCCCCCAAAAATAAAGTCTGTTACTGCTTCCATTGTTTCCCCATCTATTCACCATGAAGTGAAGGGATCAGATGCCATGATGTTAGCTTTCTGAATGTTTAGTTTTAAGCCAACTTTTTCACTCTCTTCTTTCACTTTCATCAAGAGGTTCTTTAGTTCTTCTTCACTTTCTGCCATAAGGGTGGTGTCATCTGCATATCTGACATTTTTTATATTTCTCCTGGCAATCTTGATTCTAGCCTGTGCTTCATCCAGCCCAGCATTTCTCATGATGTATTCTGCATATAAGTTAAACAAGCAGGGTGACAATATACAGTCTTGACATACTCCATTTCCTATTTGGAATCAGTCTGTTGTTCCATGTCCAGTTCTAACTATTGCTTCTTGACCTGCATAAAGATTTCTCAGGAGGCAGGTCAGGTGGTCTGGTATTCCCATTTCTTGAAGAATTTTCCAGAGTTTGTTGTGATCCACACAGTCAAAGGCTTTGGCGTAGTCAACAAACCAGATGATTTTCTGGAACTCTTGCTTTTTGCTTTTTCCATGATCCAGCGGATGTTGGCAATTTGATCTCTGGTTCCGCTGCCTTTTCTAAATCCAGCTTGAACATCTGGAAGTTCACGGTTCACATACTGTTAAAGCCTGGCTTGGAGAATTTTGAGCATTACTTTGCTAGCATGTGAGATGAGTGAAATTGTGCAGGAGTTTGAACATTCTTTGGCATTGCCTTTCTTTGGGATTAGAATGAAAACTGACCTTTTCCAGTCCTGTGGCCACTGCTGAATTTTCCAAATTCGCTGGCATACTGAGTGCAGCACTTTCACTGCATCATCTTTTAGTATTTGAAACAGCTCAACTGGAATTCCATCACCTCCACTAGCTTTGTTTGTAGTGATGCTTCCTAAGGCTCACTTGACTTCACGTTGCATGATGTCTGGCTCTAGGTGAGTGATCACAGCATTGTGGTTATCTGGTTCATGAAGATCTTTTTTGTATAGTTCTTCTGTGTATTCTTGCCACCTCTTCTTAGTATCTTCTGCTTCCGTTAGGTCCATACCAATTCTGTCCTTTATTGTGCCCATCTATGCATGAAATGTTCCCCAGGAATCTCTAATTTTCTTGAAGAGATCTCTAGTCTTTCCTATTGTTTTCCTCTATATATTTACACTGATCACTGAGGAAAGCTTTCTTATCTCTCCTTGCTAGTCTTTGGAACTATGCATTCAAATGGGTATATCTTTGTTTTTCTCCTTTGTCTTTCACATCTTTTCTTTTCTCAGCTATTTGTTAAGAACTCCTCAGACAACCATTTTGGCTCTTTGCATTTCTTTTTCTTGGGGATGGTCTTGATCACTAACTCTAGTTCTTCAGGCCCTCTATGAGATTTCATCCCTTGAATCTATTTGTCATTTCCACTGTATAGTCATAAGGGATTTGATTTAGGTCATACCTGAATAGTCTAGTGGTTTTCCCTACTTTCTTCAATTTAAGTCTGATAATAATTTGGCAATAAGGAGTTCATGATCTGAGTCACAGTCAGCTCCTGGTCTTGTTTTTCCTGACTGTACAGAGTTTCTCCCTGTTTGGCTGCAAAGAACATAATCACTGGGTTGGCCAAGAAGTTTGTTCAGGTTTTCTGTACCAGCTGACTGAAAAACTCTTCTGTTTTGGCCAACACAATAGTATCTGGACTTCTCTGGTAGCTCAATCGGTAAAGAATCCGCCTGCAATGCGGGAGACCTGGATTAGATCCCTGGATTGGAAAGATCCCCTGGAGTATAGAGCAGTGCAATCCACTCCAGTATTCTTGCCTGGGGAATCCTCATGGACAGAGGAGCCTGGTGGGCTACACTCCATGGGGTCACAAAGAGTTGGACACAACTGAGCAACTAAGCACAGCACACAAACAGCCCAACAGTATCTAGGAATTCTTGCACTGATTTCTAAATTCAAACATCTGGGAATAAACAGTCTATATAACCCCAAGGTATATAAGACCAATTATCCTTTGTAGTTCTTATTTAGGATCTAGGGCACCCTAATTTTACAGTTTTGAAGCACAGGACACTTAAATAGGTCATCAGCTAAAAGCATTAATCCAACAATCCTTTCAGTGGCTACATCTGAAATTGCAAACATAGCTGTGATAAGGTTTATTTTTCCCCCCTATAGTTCGGGGTAGTTAATTGTAAAATACAGTCCTTTACTTAAAAAACTGAGATTTCAAGAAAAGTTTACTAAAGTTTTGTGATATCACACTGTTTTCTGTTACTGAGGCAAAAATTCACTTATCTCAATCAAAACTACATCTCTGAAGAGAACTGAGGGAAGATCATGGTTTTATTTCCACAATATATTTAATCGTCTTAAAATTTCCAACCCTCTAAATATTAGCCTCTCCAGGCTGAGTACACCAGAGAGGAAATGCATCTTCTATGTAGGAAAAAACACTGAGGCAGCAATATGACCTCTTGTATAGTTCACGCAGCAATTCATTTGCTGAATCAAAACAAAAACCTTAAAAAAAAAAAGCTTTTAATTAAAAAATAAAATAAAACCTAGGTCAACTTTTTAACATTCACATCAAACATTATCCCTAAAACAACTTGAGAAAAAGCTCTGAAATTGTCTTGCCACTCATTTTTATAGCATTGCTTCTCTCCAGTGGATCTAGCAGTGAAGGATCCGCCTGCCAATGCAGGAGACACAGGAGATGCAGGTTCGATTCCTGAGTCAGGAAGATTTCCTGAAGAAGAAAATGGCAACACACTCCAGTATTCTTGCCTGGGAGATTCCATGGACAAGGGAACCTGGCAGGCTACAGTCTATGGAGCCACAAAGAGAAGGATACAACTGAGTGACTGAGAGCGCACACGCGCACGCGCACGCGCACACACACACACACACACACACACACACAGAAGGATACAAGTGAGTGACTGAGAGCGCACACACACACACACACACACACACACACACACACAAGAAATACCTCAGGAGTGATTCTTTTTTATCTACAGAACACTTGAAAAGAGAGAGAAGAACACAGAGAGGGAACAAAAGAAGAGAGATGAAGGGAGGAGACAGGAAAGGAAGGGAAAGGTGAAAAGGGAGAGAAGAGGGAAGACTGAGCTGCGGAATAACTCAATTCTAAACTTCTCTAAATTTAGGCCCCCTATTGCAATTTTTAGATACGCTAAGTCTAAGGGGTTTACTACAACTTACTTCCCCATCCTGGCTCTCAGATTTTCATCTGGAAAATCTGGTGGAGCAGTGGTTTCCAATAGTTTCCCACAAGGGAGAAGTTGGCCTTTATGTACTTGTCAGTTTTTTTTTTTTTTTTTTAAGCATTTCTTGAATTATTTTACAAATAGCAGCTATTTCAGTTTTTAAAAATCACTGTATTTATTTAAGAAGGTACTACATACCTGCATATAGCAAATGTGAGAAGCATTCTGGGTAGAATTTCAAGAGTTCTTTACAATTCCTTGAACAACTCCTTGAACTCTACAGGACTGCCTTTCCAGCACAGTCAAGATCACACCATACACTACAGGGCACTTTTTACTATGAAACTACCCTCACACAGTAGGTGACACACATAAATTTATAAAAAATATGTATCTAAGGTTTTTCAGCTTCCAAATTATATGATACTGCTTTGCATTTTACCTCAGGGGTAAAAAAAATTTAACATTACTCAAAAAAACTCAAACCACTAAATAGCATTTTAAAAAATGTTTTTACTAAAATTTTATTCTTAATGATGATTACCTTCAAAGTCACAAGGAAGAGGATGCAATGACTTTTTTTTACTTTCTATGTTATCCATAACTTTGTATGGATTCCACTTATAATACATATCTATGAAAAAAAAAACACTAGAAAAAAAATACATTAAAGATTTTCATAAACATAATAGTGGCACAAAGATGCATGACGTCAAGGTTAAGAGGCATTATCTCTGCCCTCTAAGAGCTTACACTCTGAGAAGGAACAGGAAATTATGCCAGAGATAGGATTTATAAACTAACAAGAGAGCATCTAGTAGTCATGATTTACTCATTCATTCATTCACACATTCACATATTTGCTGAATCTTTGCCAGCTATGTGAAAGATGTGAAGCCAGATTAAGATGAAGAAAAACAATACACATACCTAAGTCAAGATTTAGCAGTGGTCTCATCAGAAAATAATAACCACTCCCTACCTCCCAAAACGGAGAAGGCAATGGCACCCCACTCCAGTACTCTTGCCTGGAAAATCCCATGGACAGAGGAGCCTGAAGGCTGCAGTCCATGGAGAGGGTTGGACACGACTGAGCGACTTCACTTTCACTTTTCACTTTCATGCACTGGAGAAGGAAATAGCAACCCACTCCAGTGTTCTTGCCTGGAGAATCCCAGGGACGGGGGAGCCTGGTGGGCTGCCGTCTATGGGGTCGCACAGAGTCGGACACGACTGAAGTGACTTAGCAGACCTCCCCCCAAAAAACCTATGGAATTTTGAGGAAAAGAGAAACTGAGTTTGTCTGAGAGCCAGAAAATGGAATTCTTAGAGACCTCCATCACATTATGTGTCTTGTGGGCATGCCACATGCTTTAGACCTCTGGGACTAACTTACTGTAACAGACATAATTTTGTATCTTTNTCCCCCCAAAAAACCTATGGAATTTTGAGGAAAAGAGAAACTGAGTTTGTCTGAGAGCCAGAAAATGGAATTCTTAGAGACCTCCATCACATTATGTGTCTTGTGGGCATGCCACATGCTTTAGACCTCTGGGACTAACTTACTGTAACAGACATAATTTTGTATCTTTCTGCTTAAAGTTCTGGACTTATGCCATTAATTTAATTTACCCTCATCTTGCCACTATGGTGTTCTGGACCTAAAATGAATCAGTGCTTTCTAGGCATGTTTCTACAAATGCATTAACTTTGATCTTTAAAGAAAAACAATTTGCTCTCAGAATAGCTAGCTACCTTCATTTCAAGAAATGTCTCTACCACAAGTGCACAGGTGCTCATCAGATGCTAATCGTGAGTAAACTAACTTTGGAGATGTTGGAACTTCCCATTTGAAGGACAGTAAAAATACATAATACATAATAAATTCCCTTACTGCCGAGAAGAAAGAAGAAAGAAGGTTGGCCTGGTAGATGAAAGGAGTGTAGATTATATATTTCGTGTTCAACGTTTAATAAAAGTGGGAAAATGCTTTTTTAATGACTAAAAAACTGCAAAGGAGTTAATAAACTTTTAAGAGTCTAGAAATGGCTTTGATGCACAGTCTACATCTCTCAGACCAAAATCTTAAGATAATGTGAAAACTTTGCTAAATATGGGAAAGAGCAAGATTAACAGTGAATAGTTAAAACTAAGTAGAGCTATGGAAGCGGCTTCCCCAATGTCTCTACAGTAAAGAATCTGCTTGCCAAAGCAGGAGGCACAGGGGACATGGGTTTGATCCCTGGGACAAGAAGATCCCCTGGACGATGAAATGGCAATCCACTCCAATACTCTTGGCTGGAAAATCCTATTAACAGAGGAGCCTGGCAGGCTACAGTCCTTGGGGGTCACAAAGAGTCAGACACACAGAGATGGAAATCAGATGGGAGAGAGCAAAAAGTGGGGAGTCTAGATTGTGGTTTCAGGAAGAAAATTCAGCAAAGAGCCTAAAACTGACCAAAAATCTAAGTTTGTTAACTAATGAAAGTGCTCTTTTTTTTTTTTTAAAGGGAAAAAAAATGCTTTTATCTAAACTAAAAAAAATTTGAAATATTGTTGGAACCTTTTCCTATTGAAGAATACTTTTGTCTAGCATTCAAACATTGCATGATGCATTTGAGATATACATCTGATATAAAAAAAAATGGTTAAGAATTATTTCAAATCTTGTAGCAGAGAACCTCGAATGTTTCCGAAGAAATAAAACATTATTTCTAAACAATGGCAACTGTATTTCCATTACAAAAAGTATGCAGATGTTAAAAAAAAAAAAAAACACTTTTAAACCCAGAAACAATGATGTGTGTTAAAACTCATCTTAGACTTAATTCTTGACTTAATTCTTTTCACTACAAATGAACTCATATACATCTCTGTCTCCTATTTTAAGAGGGATTTCCCAAGGTAAAAATACTGCAGTAGTTATTTTTTCAAAGGTCTGTCCAAATGATGAGTATCTTTGACCATCTTAAAACTAAGCAAGTGTTAGATTTTAACCTAGAAGAAAGAAGTTTTCAGATATTCCCCTTCCCTAAAGTCAGCTGCTACCATGACCTCTATTGAGACGTTCACAAAAAAGTCCCAGCGCCCTCGGTCCCTTCCTAAAGAAAAGGGCAGTGGGAAGGGGCAGACATCCACTGCATTGTTCTTCTCAGTCTCTACTGGAATCTGCCCAATGATTCCAAATTGTAATTGTATATAAAGGTTTACACTAATAAGAGAAGTAGAGAGTTTTTAAAACTGGAGTTTAAAAATCTATGCCAGAATATTAGGCAAATTCTTACTAAACTTCCTTTTCAAACTGAGTTAGAGTTTCAATATTAAGAATAGTCTCAATGTTTGTGTGTGTTTTACCCAATCATGGTCACCAACTTTCTTTTCTTTAATTAGGGTCCAAAAAAAATCATTAGGGAGCAACCAGACTATAATCAAGAGTTATATTAGAGAAAGATACACTTTATTAGATGTGAATACTTCCCAGAACAAAAACCACACCGCCATTAGGACATTCCTAGTATAGTGTATCATTTCCTTTGATGATCTTTGAACCAGAAAAATTAGATGCTTACAAAAACAATGATCTTCTCAACAATTTCTGACCACCTTCCAAGTAAATCAATATATGTAATTCTAATTTAATGAAACAGCTACATAAATTTCCATACCACTTTACCATATTATATAAACTGGACTGCCTCACATCAAGTTGTGCAAAACGAAAACCAATCCAAATGAGTTAAATTCCGGAGTTTAGCAATGGAAAAATCTTGCATTTATAGATGGAAAGTATTTGTTGAAACCCTTGAGAAAGAATATATGAGAATAAACCATTCATTTCTTGGTTAGAAACCAAAAGACCTAAGAGTAATATAAATGCATACATAGAAAGAAAGTGAGTTTCAAGTTTGTTTCAGGTCACTATCATGTACAGGAGCAAGGTAAATTTATAGCACTACATGACTGTGTGCTGTGCTTTGTTGTGTCTGACTCTTTGCAACCCTGTGGACTGTAGCCCACGAGGCTCCTCTGTCCACAGGGATTCTCCAGACAAGAATACTGAAGTGAGTTGCCATGCCCTCCTCCAGGAGATCTTCCCAACTCAGGGATCAAACCCAGGGCTCCCACACTGCAGGCAGATTCTTTACCAACTGAGCCACCAGGGAAGCCCTAGTTAACAAATTGAGGTTGTGTCTGAACTCCAATTCTTATCCTACTTCTCACACCCCCCAAGGAAGCATTACATATGCAAGGATATATACAAACACACGCACACACAACTTCATACCACAAAGGTTAAAGACAATCTCTAAGACCAGGACTTTCAAAGTGCAAATTTGCCTTTCCCACCACTCAGGCTCCAGACTTGACCATGCAAAGAAAAAATCATTTACATATGAATGCAAGAACCTTTACCAACACCAGGATGGGAACTCAAGGGTTGAAAAACACCACTTGCTAAAAAATCTCCGGCCTAACAAACATCCTTTAGGAACAACAGGACAGGCACAAACGCATTAAAAATTCTACACAAAACCAGCGACTGTCTTCTGGTGTTTGGAACTCTGGGGCCTAAAGCAGTCAAGCTTTCTTTGGATCCTGGGTTCAGCCCTAGCAGCCACAAGACCCTATGAGTCGAATCAGGTTGGTAATGAAACACACATTTCCAAGAAAGCAAAGATCCTTTTTCAATTCCACCTTCCCAGCACAACTAAGACCACAAGAGTCAGCTGAAACAAATGACATCCACTACAAAGGCAATCTCTGCAAACTCGGATAGCACTCTGGGACTTCTATGATTCCCAGGGACAAAAAACGGCCTAAGATTACTAAAGATTAGGGCGATCCAGCACCCAAGAGCTCAGTTTAAAAAAAAAAAGGTCTAGGATGAAGACAAGAGGCAAGAAGTCAATGGGCTTCTTGCTATAAATCAAGCCAGACCAGTAGTAATTCAGCTCTTACATCTGGACATCAGTATAGGAAGCGAGTAAAATTCAAGATCACAATGAGTCCCCTGCTCCCCCTCGCTTACTGCTTTTTGTGAGAAAATGCTTATTTATAGCAGCTTCCCATCTGGCTGCTCGCGCTGGGCAATGCCCAAACTAAACTTTTAAACCTGGAAAAAGGTGGGAAAGTCAGCCAGCCAGACGCAGCGCTAGGGAACGTAGACAGAAGGAGGGAAAGAGTCAAGTTTCAAAACAAAGGTTCCACAAGGAACTGAACGTCAACCACTCCCCACTTCCTAGCCTTCAAGCCAGCTAGGCTGGGCCTGAATTTTTAAGAAGTCAGTCAGAGGAACCCAGCTCGGGAGCTTTCACTAACGGCACGGCTATTCTGGAGAACCCTTGCACAACCACTTGATGAGAGTGGTGTTGGCCTCTCCCCTCATCTCCCGACGGTGGAGAAAAACGGGCTCAGAACTTAGGTGACTTGCCCAAGGTCCCGCAGCAGAACCGGAATTCAATTTCTTCCCAGCCAGGGCGGGCCGGCACCCGGTGGGCGCCAAGCGAAGGCCGCGGGGGCCGCCGAGACTAGAAAGGCCCTCCTCCCTCGGGAGGGACCCGGCGCTGGGAGCCGGAGGGGCCCGGCGCGCGCTCCACGGCCCGGCCCCTACCTTCCTTGACTCCCGGCAGCTTGGACTGGTCGATGGTGACTTCAGCCATGTTGGCCTGGGGTCCGGGCTGCACTTCGCCTCCGGCTTCCCGGCCGTCGCCTCCACAGAGCACTGCCCGGCGCGCAGCAGCAGCAGCAGCGCCCGACGCGGCGCAAAGTCCAGCCGGCAGCGCTCGGGCCCGGAGGACGATGGGGCGGACCGCCGTGCAAGGGCTGGCGACAAGGGCGGCGGGAGTGCGACCCGGGCGCAGCAGGCTGCGCCGCCGCAGCCACCTGCTCCCGCGCCCCCGGCCCTGATCAATGCCAAATACCCGGAGCCCGGAAATGGACCCAGGCCGGCCAGTACGGAGGGAGAGAGGAGACAGAAAGGCGGGCAGGCGGGCGGGCCTGGGTGGGGAGGGGGAGGGGAGCTGCAGGTCTGTAACCGCAATTCAAGTGGCTGGCGAGCGCAGATCGGCTCCTGCGGGCGCCTCCCTGCTGTCTCCTTTGTGCCGAGTGACGCGCCCGAGGCTAGGGCCCCAGCCCCCTCGCCCTGCCTCCCTCCCAAGGGAGGGTCGCGTCTGTCGGCGGGGACCTTGTGTCCCGAAGGCCTGGGCCAAAAGGCCGCATGGATCCCCCACAACAGTCGTTTCTGTCGCCGGTGTAGTCCCCATTCTTGGTCTCTTTCCACAGGATGCTTCCTGTGTGCCTGGCTCTCTGGGGGCACTCTTTGTCTCCTGGGATTAGAGGAAAGATGATGTTTGGTCATTAAAAACTCTCTACTACAACTGTACAGAACTAGAGAGCCGCTGATCAGAAGCTAGGCCAGTTAAGATAATGTTCACAACCAGTTGAGGGAACTGAGTCATTCATTCATCAAAAATGCACGAACGTCTGCCGAGTCCCATGTTAGATACTGTGGGTGATAACAGCATGCGTCAGACATCTCCCTCTTCTGGCATGTCACACATTGGTCTATAATTGTGACATTTTTATTTCCCTGAAATAGCATCTCCTGGCAACAGAATTCTCCCTTCCTTTGGGAAGTTCTCTTCGGAAGGGGCCTCCTCTCCCAAGCTTGTGCAATCAAAGAACCTCTCCACCATCGACAAGCTTCTTCCCTCACCTACACACATTCATCTAAGGATGGGTGTGTGACCAAGACAAGTTAAGCAGAATACTTCTCTAGGGTTATTATATAAAGGACAGATAAGCATTGCTTCTTGTGAGGAGGGTTGACTCTTAATAGACAATGAGGCCAAACTGAAGACAGAAGTAAAGATAAGAAGACAGTAGAGATGAAGAGGGTGTGTTCTGGTGTTACCATAGTAGCAAACCAGCTGGTCGCTGAGATTCCCACTGCCCTGGATTCTGGTATTTACCTCCAGCATCTTCTCAATTTAGGCTAACACATTTTACTACCTTAAACTAGTAAAAGTTGATATTCTGTCACTCAACAGCTCAAAGAGTAACTGTATGAGAGGCCACATGGAGGAGGGTTTATTTGGACTTGCCATTGACTTAAGATTAGCAAAGAACTAAGAGAGAATTTTCTAAGCCAGAGGATGGCAAACCCTGGGCCACTGGATTTGAATGGCTGCTCTTTATGTGTTTAAATGAGTACATTTAAGTGCTTATAGAAATACAACACAATATTTTCAATCTTGCCTCTTTGTACTCAAATTATAAAATATTAGATCATTTTCAGAAAAGGGTAGCCAATCCTATTACTAGGCAGAAAGAACACCAGCAAATTCAGTGTGTAAATAGAAATATTAGAAAAGTAGCTTCGTGGGGATTTTTATGTTGCCTGCCTTCTATGACATTTTTTTTTTAACTTCCCATGGTCATAGAAAATATTTATAATGACAGTATTGTCTGTTTTCCTCCCTCAAATTCATTGTCTTCATTCCTCTGTCATGCTCTGCTCTGGGAGGGTGACATTTATGAAAACATCACCAGGGTCTCCTTGCCCTGTGGCTTCTTTTTGAGTCAGGCCAATGCACAACATTAGCAAAAGATTTAAAAAAAAAAAAAAGGAGGAGGGAAATGTCAGGGTGTGTATTACATGCCTTTCCTTTATGCTACCTAGGCCAAAATTTTGGTCATACTGTGTCTCTCTGAGTATAACGCCTGTCNAAAAAAAGCTTTATTACCAGTGGAATAATACTATACTGTTTATAACACAAAGGCTTAAGGACACAAGATAGGAGAGAAAGATAATGACCAAAAAAAAAAAAAAAAACCTTGAGAAAATAATGGTTGAAAATTTCCAAAATTTTATTTCAAAACATCAGTCTACAGGTTCATGAAGCACAGGAAAACCCAAGAAGGAGAAATACAAAGAAAAAGCACTTAAACCACTTTAGTCGAAATGGGTGACAACCACAGAGGAACAGAAAATCTTCAAAACATCCAAAGAAAAATGACATATTATTGGTCTGNAAAACCTTGAGAAAATAATGGTTGAAAATTTCCAAAATTTTATTTCAAAACATCAGTCTACAGGTTCATGAAGCACAGGAAAACCCAAGAAGGAGAAATACAAAGAAAAAGCACTTAAACCACTTTAGTCGAAATGGGTGACAACCACAGAGGAACAGAAAATCTTCAAAACATCCAAAGAAAAATGACATATTATTGGTCTGGGCAAAAAGTTGGTTTGGGTTTTTCCATAACATTGTAGGGAAAAACCTGAATGAAGTTTTTGACCAATTCAATATACATAAGGGAAAATGTATGTAAATAATGATTGACTTCTAACTAGAAACGACACAGGTCAGAAAATAAAAATTACAACTGTAAAGTAATAACAACAACCTATCAAATGAATATTCAATATGTTACAAAATGGCCCTTCAAAAATAAAATAAAGGTAACTTATGAAAGATGAAAGCTCAGAAAATATGTAGCCATCATATCTACACTACAGGAAATACTAAAAGAAGTTCAAGTTCAAGGAAGACTAGCTTCTTTTCTTTTTTCCTTTTTTTTCCTAAAAGACAACTGCTTAAAGCAAACAGTTCATTATAGGTAGTGTTTATAAAATATTTAAAAATAAGATTCATGATAACAAAAAGCATGAAGTAATAGATGGAAAAATAAAATTGAAGTACTAGGAGGTTGAAGTGTGGAAAGAGAAGACTTGAATGAATTAGGAGGTGGAAGCATGACCCTATTTATTTTGTGTGTGCTGAATAACACTGAATACAAAACCTGACAAAGATACTATGTGAAGAGAGTAATATAGACCAATAACCCTGATGAAGATAGATGCAAAAATTCTGAACAAAATGTTAGTAGATCAGTAGAAATATACAAAAGGAATAACACATAGACACCAATTGAGGTTACTTCTAGGAGTGTAAAATTGACAATATTTAAAAATCAGTCACTGTAACTCAACATCTTGCTCATCTCAATATAAAGTATCAAAAATAATCTTGAGAAAATGGAAAACCAATTCATACTTTTAAGAGAAGTGACTCTTACCAGGCCAGGAATAGAAAGAAGCCTCTTCAATATTGTAAAAGGTATTTATGAAAAATAAGAAGAAAAAATAGAGGTTCATGACATACTGCACTGTTTGCTCCTAAGCTGGGAACAGTGAAAGGATATCAATTCTCCTTATTTTCATTCAGTATTTTACTGTGCAACATTCCACAGTGCAGTAAGGACAGAAAATAAAGTCCACTTAGATTGGAAAAGAAATAGACTCTGATTATATTTGACATGATCGTTTAAATAGAAACTAGAATGGAAGCAACTATTGGAAGTAGTACATTTAACAAAGGCATAGAGTACAAGTTCAACACACAAAAATCAATTGTATTTTTGTATACTAGCAACAATTAGCGGAGAAGGCAGTGCCACCCCACTCCAGTACTCTTGCCTGGAAAATACCATGGACGGAGGAGCCTGGTAGGCTGCAGTCCATGGGGTCGCTATGAGTTGGACACGGGGCTGAGCAGCGTCTTCACTTTCACTTTTCACTTTCATGCATTGGAGAGGGAAATGGCAACCCACTCCAGTGTTCTTGCCTGGAGAATCCCAAGGATGGGGGAGCCTGGTGAGCTGTCGTCTATGGGGTCGCACAGAGTTGGACACGACTGAAGTGACTTAGCAGCAGCAGCAGCAACAATTAGAGAATAAATAATTTTAAATCAATTTCCTATGGCATTACCAGCACTTATAAGTAAGAAACAATACCACATTCCAAAGGAATTGAAGAGATTTGAACCGCCATCAAATACCTAAAAGATGTATCCCTTGGCCTTCCCAGACAAGGTGGGACACCTGGGTTCGACCCCTGGATCAGGAAGATCCCCTGGAGAAGGAAATGGCTACCCAAGCCAGTATTCTTTCCTGGAGAATTCCATAGACAGAGGAGCCTGGCAGGCTACTCCATGGGATCGCCAAGAGTGGACACAACTGAACAACTAACACTTTCACTTTCACCCTTCGGATCCACCATGGACTCTTCTGAGGTGCAGTGCTTCCCTGAACTCAGAGAGGATTCACCCGCTGGCCTCAGGTGAGTCGTGGAAGACTGTGGCCAGCACAGCAGCACACAGCTCTGTATTTGCTTTCCCTCTTTCCATACCTTATTTTCCCTTTTTGTACCATTTGGGAGGCAAAATAGACCCTCTAAGCCTCTTAGAGTTTCTGGCTGGGACTCAGAATTAAGCTGACATAGATTAACGGAGAAATGTATAAAAATGAACTTAATATGTGTTTTACAGGTTAGCCCTCAAAAGTAACCAAAGACCCAATGAAGCTGTTAGATTTGAATGCATATTTATTCTGAATTGGATGAAGACTAGTAAATCATGAGAACCTGGCAAAATAGAGAGGCTAGAGCTAGGGTAGTTAATTGAGTAGAAAAATGACCAGCAAGATAATTGCTAGTTTAGCAAGGTTTATTTTTATAGTTTTCTATCAGATAAGATTGTTACTGTCCTCTTGGTATGAGGAGGGCATATGGGGGTTTTATTTCCTGCTTTCAGGAAGAAAAAGAGCAGGGCACAGTATCCATCTTCCCACTTGCTTTTAATTTGCAAGTGTCTTTAGCTCAAAATAATCCTTATTTCAAAGTGGCATATTTTAAAGTGGCATATTCTGTCACCCTTCAGTACCCTCCAATAAAACATCAGCCTGTAATTTTGCCGCAAGTTTTCTTCTGTAAAATACTTGGCCTAAAACACAGTGTACTGGCATATAAGAGGATATATGGAAATGTAGTCAGCAAGGAACCTATAGGGATTAGGTTGAGGCAGGTTAGGCTAGATCAGGGACAGCCTTCAGTGTCAAGTTCAGCATTCAAAGCAAGCGAAGATTCCAAGAATCTCTGATTCTGTATTCAAACAGAGTGGTCGGATGGAATTCTGCATCAGTAAAGTGACTCGGTGCCTGTCCAGGCATTCATTAGCTAATTAACTAGGGAATGAAGCTTGCTGATTCTTTCTCTTCACATAATTCCTATGAACCTCTCTTTCATTTAATTACGTGGGTTGCACTCTCATTCCTGTCAGTAGCCCATCTCTCATGTGCTGGAGAGAAAAGGTCTGCCAGAGGTGAAGCAAAGCTTCTTCAGGGAATTAGTTAATGAGAATTCTGCAGCAACCTCCAGCGTGAAATTTCCCCATCCTTACCGGAGGGGACCGATTTAGTGCTTAAGCAGCTAAAGAACCCCAAAGCAGGTCTTTTGTCTGCTTAACAATATCTCTATCACGCTTTAGGCAATTTCTGAAACTGATACAAATCTAGTGGTTATTGTATATTTCTGACTTAAATTGGAGCCGGGGCATAAAACAAGAAAAGACAGACTAAACTAAAAAAATGCATGACAAGCAGATCTTTGCGGGACATTTGGTCCTGTCCAAAATGTCTATAAGATACTTTGTTGTTGTTTTTATTGTTTGCTCATTGTCATATCTGACTCTTTTGCTTCCCCATGGACTGTAGCCCCCTAGGCTCCTCTGGCCTTGGTATAATCCTGGCAAGAATACTGAAGTGAGTTGCCATTTCCCTCTCCAGGGAATCTTCCCGATCCAGGGATCAAACCTGCGTCTCCTGCATTGGCAGGAGGATTCTTTACCACTAAGCCACCATGGAAACTCCCTAAGACATTTGGTCCACTAGATATTTGGTCCATGCCAAAATGTTTTTATATTTGCATGACCATTTGGTCCTGTCCAAAACCATTTGGTGTGGACCAAATATGCCATTGGACATTTTAGATAAGAAATGTCTATTAACCATAACAGATTATCTGCAAGTTGTAAACGTACTAGAGTTAAATCATCATTACACCTAATCTATAGATGATGAAATCTGTGCACAGGTTAACTATGTCTCTGAAGTGAATTTGTGCTCTGTATGTTTTTATGTTAATGCAGTCCTTCTTTATTTTGTAGGGTAAGTGAGGGAAAAGATAAACAATATGTACATAACTTGTTTTTGTTGAATTTATGTACAATGGAGTTTTGAGGTTAACATTTGATGTTAATATTATATATACAGTGCATTAAAGATGTCTTAATTTGCTTTCAGCAGAAGTGCACCTTTAGACAAGAATTCAATAAAAGTAGTTTATTTGGGAGGAAATCAGAAAAGATTGATGGGGACAGGAGTAATGAGCCTAGGAAAGGAAGAAGGCTGATAGAGTATGTTATCAAGTAGGTTACTATTGTGGACACCTGGAACATAACCTAAGAGGGAACTTGGGCTGTCAGTGAAGAACATGCTTCAGAGTTGTCCCAATCAAGGTCAAGGAAGCCAACACAATTATTTATTGAATCCCTTCATTGGATGAAGGCTGTCTCAGGAACTTTACTAGATATAATTTGAAAGCCATCAGTTAAGTCTCTATTCTGCAATAGATCCTTCACCAGGTTGGCCCTAAACAAGTATGTCTCATCTTATTCTATGTCTTAGTTCAGTTCAGTTCAGTCACTCAATCATGTCTGACTCTTTGCAACCCCATGAACTGTGACACGCTAGGCCTCCCTGTCCATCATCAACTCCCAGAGTTTACTCAAACTCATGTCAATTGAGTTGGTGACGCCATTCAACCGTATCATCCTCTGTCATCCTTTTCTCCTCCTGCCTTCAATCTTTCCCAGGATCAGGGTCTTTTCAAATGAGTCAGCTTTTCACATCATGTGGCCAAAGTATCGGAGTTTCAGCTTGAGCATCAGTAATGCCAATGAACACTCAGGACTGATTTCCTTTAGGATGGACTGGTTGGATTTCCTTGCAGTCCAAGGCACTCTCAAGAGTCTTCTCCAACACCACAGTTCAAAAGCATCAATTCTCTGGTGCTCAGCTTTCTTTATAGTCGAACTCTCACATTCATACATGACTAATGGAAAAACCATAGCTTTGACTAGATGGACCTTTGTTGGCAAAGTAATGTCTCTGGCTACACAGAAAGCTATAACTCCAGGTGGCTTGGGTGCGGGTCTGTATCATATGTATAATGTTCCACAGACAATGAACAGTTGCTTATTGTACCATCAGCTTGAAATACTGGGAAGAACACTGGATGAGGAAGAAAATAAAGAAATCAAGATTTACCAGGCATTGGGACATTCACGAATAGTGCATCACAGATTGAACTTAGGCATTCTGAATCTTAGTGACAGGTTTTTATTATTATGTAGCACAGCTTATTAAATGATTTTGTCAGGGGAGTGTAATCTGCTCGGTTCTGTCTCGTCTTAACAAAAATTTGAAGCGATGGATGTTAAAGCCCTCAGTGCGTCACAGCTCTTGGACAGTCCATAGTTCTTGAACAGATCAGTTTTATTTAGAAAATAAAGGAGAATACATCCTCGAGGCATGAGGGCATGCCGACCCAAAAGTTGTGAAGAGAAGAGAGAAAGAGAGACAGACAGAGAGCCCGAGCGTGGGCACGTGGGCGCGTGGGAGAGAGAGAGAGAGAGAGAGAGAGAGAGAGAGAGAGAGAGGCCCCCGGTCCCTTTGGCTCCTCTTTTTATATGCTTTCTCCCCCCTCCTGGGCCTACCCTATGTAAATTGGGCTAGCCAGGAGTGCTGTTCGTTCTGCCTGAGGTCCTCACTCTTGTCCTTAGACCTTCCTTTGTTCTAGTTTCATGGGCTTTTCCCTTCCTTTTCTTTTAGCCACATCATTCTGGACTCCTTTTTCCTATTCTACCTACTTAACATTCCACCCCTCCCAAGAGATGAGAGGCCCAATTATTTGGGAATAGGGGCATCAGGCTCTTTCTGGCTACTTCCTGCTGAACTGGGATGGCGAAGGGCATTGGGCCTACCCCTCTTGCTCGTCTCAGGCCTCAGAGTCCTTATAGTGGTGTCCATCTAAGGGTGAGTGATATCCTTGTTGAACTGGCACTGCCCATGTTGTAGCTTGTTGACCTGAGCAGAGACAAAACGGCTTAGACAATTGATAATACATGGAACAATCATAAGCAGCATCAATATGGCATAACAAAGACTAGTAGGTGCATTAGCCAACTCCAAATTCCCAGCGCCAGGATGGCTCAGGTCCCTCCTTCTTCAGGGATCAGAAGCTCTATCTCCGGTCTGTTTTGGAGTACAACCCCTGCAAAACTGTGTTTGTTCTTTAGAGCGATCCTGAGAAATCTTATCCCCAGAAACTTAATTTTTGGGATGTTCATTAGAATGGCATTCATTTGCAGTCCTGAATAGGTGTCTGAGAGATCCCAGGGGCTCACAGGTGTATTGAGTGTCCTCTTCTGTTTTCTTCCATGGCTTGACTCGTGAGTAGTGAATCCAGGAGTCGTGTCCTGGTACCTTGACTGCTGTGGTGGTAGAAAGTATTAGCGGGTAGGGGGCCCTTCCATGTGGGCTGGAGTTGAGCCTTTGGGGACCCATCTTTCAAGACTTTAATTAGGACTTGCATCCCCAGAGCATATAGTGGTGACTCCTTATAATCTTTTGGGTCCTGGTTCATACCCCACAAGCATACATCCTGTTGGAATTGCCCAATGGCCATAGTATAAGACTCCAGAGGATCTGAGCCTCTGGATCTAAGAAGAGGTCATTGACATAAACAAAAGGTCTCCCATATAGCATCTCATAAGGACTAAGACCAACCTGTTCCTTAGGGGCAGTACAGGTGCGGAGGACAGCTATTGGTAAAGCCTCCTTCCATCCCAGGGAGGTCTCCTGGGCTATCATTTTTATCGCTGATTTTAAGAATTGGTTGGCTCTTTCTACTTTTCCTGAAGACTGAGGCTTCCAGGCACAATGGAGATAATAAGTACTGCCCAATGCTTTAGAGACACCTTGGGTGACCTTAGAAGTAAATGATGTCTCATTGTCACTTTGTAATGACCTGGGCATACCAAATCATGAAATGATTTCATTGAGCAATTTTTTTACGACCTCCTCAGCCTTCTCAGTCAGGGTGGGAAAGCCTTCAATCCATCCTGTGAGTGTATCTATCATGACTAATAGATATTTATACCCTTGAGAAACTGGCATGTGGATAAAGTCCATCTGCCAGTCCTCTCCTGGGTAAGCCCCATGTTGTTGGATGGGCTGGGCCAGCTGGGGTCTTCAAGCTCCTTAGTTGTTTAATTAGCAAGTGGGACAAGAGGA
>SJYA01000205.1:942964-969928 GCA_006410615.1 Neotragus moschatus
ATTATTTGGGAATAGGGGCATCAGGCTCTTTCTGGCTACTTCCTGCTGAACTGGGATGGCGAAGGGCATTGGGCCTACCCCTCTTGCTCGTCTCAGGCCTCAGAGTCCTTATAGTGGTGTCCATCTAAGGGTGAGTGATATCCTTGTTGAACTGGCACTGCCCATGTTGTAGCTTGTTGACCTGAGCAGAGACAAAACGGCTTAGACAATTGATAATACATGGAACAATCATAAGCAGCATCAATATGGCATAACAAAGACTAGTAGGTGCATTAGCCAACTCCAAATTCCCAGCGCCAGGATGGCTCAGGTCCCTCCTTCTTCAGGGATCAGAAGCTCTATCTCCGGTCTGTTTTGGAGTACAACCCCTGCAAAACTGTGTTTGTTCTTTAGAGCGATCCTGAGAAATCTTATCCCCAGAAACTTAATTTTTGGGATGTTCATTAGAATGGCATTCATTTGCAGTCCTGAATAGGTGTCTGAGAGATCCCAGGGGCTCACAGGTGTATTGAGTGTCCTCTTCTGTTTTCTTCCATGGCTTGACTCGTGAGTAGTGAATCCAGGAGTCGTGTCCTGGTACCTTGACTGCTGTGGTGGTAGAAAGTATTAGCGGGTAGGGGGCCCTTCCATGTGGGCTGGAGTTGAGCCTTTGGGGACCCATCTTTCAAGACTTTAATTAGGACTTGCATCCCCAGAGCATATAGTGGTGACTCCTTATAATCTTTTGGGTCCTGGTTCATACCCCACAAGCATACATCCTGTTGGAATTGCCCAATGGCCATAGTATAAGACTCCAGAGGATCTGAGCCTCTGGATCTAAGAAGAGGTCATTGACATAAACAAAAGGTCTCCCATATAGCATCTCATAAGGACTAAGACCAACCTGTTCCTTAGGGGCAGTACAGGTGCGGAGGACAGCTATTGGTAAAGCCTCCTTCCATCCCAGGGAGGTCTCCTGGGCTATCATTTTTATCGCTGATTTTAAGAATTGGTTGGCTCTTTCTACTTTTCCTGACGACTGAGGCTTCCAGGCACAATGGAGATAATAAGTACTGCCCAATGCTTTAGAGACACCTTGGGTGACCTTAGAAGTAAATGATGTCTCATTGTCACTTTGTAATGACCTGGGCATACCAAATCATGAAATGATTTCATTGAGCAATTTTTTTACGACCTCCTCAGCCTTCTCAGTCAGGGTGGGAAAGCCTTCAATCCATCCTGTGAGTGTATCTATCATGACTAATAGATATTTATACCCTTGAGAAACTGGCATGTGGATAAAGTCCATCTGCCAGTCCTCTCCTGGGTAAGCCCCATGTTGTTGGATGGGCTGGGCCAGCTGGGGTCTTCAAGCTCCTTAGTTGTTTAATTAGCAAGTGGGACAAGAGGAGACCACTTGCCTTATAGTCGTTTGGAGGCCTGTTCCTCTGAAGGACCTTTCTAGTAATCTTTGGAGGGCCTTTTCCCCTAAATGAGTGGTGGCATGTAAGGAGTTAACCAACTTCCATTGGAGGTTTCCAGGCAGAAAAAGGAGTCCCTCCTTTTGGAACCACCCCATATGATCTTGAAAGCCCTCACTCTTAGCTTTAAGAGTCTCACTTTCAGTATATGAAGAGTTTCTGGCAAATTAGTCTGTGGAACTAAGGTGGCAACCCCTATTAGGTCATTGCTCTGTAATGCTGCTCTCCCAGCTGCCTGATCAGCTGCTTGGTTCCCTCGTGCCACTTCCATGCTCCCTTTTTGGTGTCCTTTACAGTGGGAGACTGAAACCTCAGGGGGCAGATGGACTGCTTTCAAGAGTCTAAGAATTTGATCACCATATTTGATTGGGGACCCTCGGGTGGTCAAGTGGCCCCTTTCTTTCCAAACAGCAGCATGAGCATATAGCACCAGAAAAGCATACCTGGAGTCAGTGTAAATGGCTACTCTTTTTCCTTTTCCCAGCTCTAAAGCTCGAATCAGGGCTATGAGCTCAGCTAATTGGGCTGAAGTACCCGGTGGCAGAGGCTTAGCCTCTATGGTCTCAAAATTGGAGACTACTGCATACCTGGCTCTCCTTTTTCCATCCAAGACGAAGCTGCTCCCATCAGTGTACCAGATTTCCTCAGGACTGCTCAGAGGATCTTCTGACAATTCCTCTTGGGGTTTTATCCAGTGGTCCAAGGTTTCTANCCCGGTGGCAGAGGCTTAGCCTCTATGGTCTCAAAATTGGAGACTACTGCATACCTGGCTCTCCTTTTTCCATCCAAGACGAAGCTGCTCCCATCAGTGTACCAGATTTCCTCAGGACTGCTCAGAGGATCTTCTGACAATTCCTCTTGGGGTTTTATCCAGTGGTCCAAGGTTTCTAGACAAGAGTGAAAGGGGAGAGAGCCCTTGGGGGTAGGCAGGAGGGTGGCTGGGTTAAGAACCTCACAAGGAGATACAGTGAGGCCTGGGTTTTCCATCAGCACTACTTGATGTTTGAGGATTCTTTTACTAGACATCCATAAATGGCCTCTCCCATTTAGGAGTTGTTTTACTTGGTGGCTGGTAAAAATAGTTTGCCTTCAAAAGAGTTTTAAAACATCTTCTATCAGGAATGCAATAGCTGCAAGGCTTCTAAGGCAGGGAGAGATTTCTTCCCAATAAGGGAGGACAGTCAGGGACCACTAGAAACTGGTGGGAAAATATTTATCCATCCCTGAAACAAAGTGCTCAGGTGAATCTTTTTTGTAACTGTTTTTCCTATAGCACTCAAAGTGGTACAGGTTTGGGAGAAGGCTCCGGAGTAGGAGGTCAGGACAGAGTAGGTAGCCCCTGTGTAAAACAAGAAATTCTCGGGCCTACCTGCAGTTGCACCCTTGGCTGCAGCCCTGTGATGGTTATCTGTGACAGGCGGGCTGGCTGGAGTGGGCCTCTTCAGTCCTATTGAAACTTGGCACTTGACCTTGAGGCTCTTGCGTCCCAAGGGCAGAGTGCCACCCAATGTCCCAGTTGATGGCACTTGTAGCAAGCCGTTTTAGGAGACTTGTCATGGTTTGGACACTCTCTGGCCCAATGCCCTGCCTGTCTACAAATTAGACGTTTGCCTCATGCCTTGTCCTTTAAGATCTCGGGGTTTGCCATAGGGCTTCTCTGGAGGGTGGCCAGCATCTGGGCATGCCTTGTCTCTTTCCTTTCTCCCTTTCCTGGGCCTTGGCCTCCTTCTCCTGTTCTCTGTTATAAAAGGTATTGGTGGCTGTCTGGACCAGCTCATCTAAAGAGGCAACAGGGTCCTGCTGCTGTAGCTGTTGTAATTTTATTCTGATATCTGATGCACACTGGGACAAGAATTTGTCCTTAAAATCACCTGTCTCTTGTAAAAGTCTTAAGTCCAGATTGGTAAACTTTTGGAGGGCCTCTTTTAGCCTTTCCAGAAAGGCAATAGGACTCTCTTTGGGCTCCTGAGTTATTGCTGAGAATAGGGCATAGCTCATTACATTTTGCTGGGCTGCTTTCAGTCCTGCCTTCATGCAAATTAGAAAATGATCCCTTTCCCAGATGTGCTCAGGGCCATCATAATTCCAATTTAGGATCTGAGGAAGGGACTGCAGTTTCCACTACTGGGTATTTATCATTTGACACTTGAAGCCCTGTTGCATACCTTTGGGCTTCCTTTAAGACCCCAGCATGCTCAGGGTCTGATAAAGTTTGACTGAATATGATGTCCTTCCACATCAAGTCAACGGGCAAGGTAATGTGTTGGAATGTATCTATATATTTGCCTAGGTCATCTGTTTAGCTTCCCAGGTCTTGTTTGATCTGTCTTAGTTCTAAGAGGAAAGGCTTATGACCCGGTTGGTCCTAATTCTCCTCCAGTTTTGACTAAGGGACATACGAGCTGGTTTTTGTGGAGGTAGTGCTCTCGGATATGGGGGCACATTTGGATACAAGGAAGGAACACCAGGCAGCTCCGGAACTGTGGGAGACTCCAGTCTTTTTAGGAGCGTGGGAGGTGAGCCTTCACAGGAGGGTTCTTACTCTTCGTTGCCTGTGCCTAACACCATTTGCCTAGTAGGCTCACTTTTAGGGCATATAACAATCCCGTACTTAACACAGAGTCCCTTCACATCTCTTAGTTGGAAGAAAATTTGGACATAGAGGATCTCTGTCCACTTCCCTTGTCTTTTGCAGAACAATNGGGACCACTAGAAACTGGTGGGAAAATATTTATCCATCCCTGAAACAAAGTGCTCAGGTGAATCTTTTTGTAACCGTTTTTACTATAGCACTCAAAGTGGTACAGGTTTGGGAGGAGAAGGCTCCAGAGTAGGAGGTCAAGACAGAGTAGGTAGCCCTGTGTAAAACAAGAAATTCTCGGGCCTACCTGGAGTTGCACCCTTGGCTCCAGCCCTGTGATGGTTATCTGTGACAGGCGGGCTGGCTGGAGTGGGCCTCTTCAGTCCTGTTGAAACTTGGCACTTGACCTTGAGGCTCTTGGGTCCCAAGGGCAGAGTGCCACCCAATGTCCCAGTTGATGGCACTTGTAGCAAGCCGTTTTAGGAGACTTGTCATGGTTTGGACACTCTCTGGCCCAATGCCCTGCCTGTCTACAGATTAGGCATTTGCCTCATGCCTTGTCCTTTAAGATCTCGAGGTTTGCCATAGAGCTTCTCTGGAGGGTGGCCAGCATCTGGGCATGCCTTGTCTCTTTCCTTTCTCCCTTTCCTGGGCCTTGGCCTCCTTCTCCTGTTCTCTGTTATAAAAGGTATTGGTGGCTGTCTGGACCATCTCATCTAAAGAGGCAACAGGGTCCTGCTGCTGTAGCTGTTGTAATTTTATTCTGATATCTGATGCACACTGGGACAGGAATTTGTCCTTAAAATCACCTATCTCTCATAAGAGTCTAAGCCCAGATTGGTAAACTTTTGGAGGGCCTCTTTTAGCCTTTCCAGAAAGGCAATAGGGTTCTCNCCATCAGGGTCCTGCTGCTGTAGCTGTTGTAACTTTATTCTGATATCTGATGCACACTGGGACAGGAATTTGTCCTTAAAATCACCTATCTCTCATAAGAGTCTAAGCCCAGATTGGTAAACTTTTGGAGGGCCTCTTTTAGCCTTTCCAGAAAGGCAATAGGGTTCTCATTGGGCTCCTGAGTTATTGCTGAGAATTGGGCATAGCTTATTACTTTTTGCTGGGCTGCTTTCAGTCCTGCCTTCACGCAGATTAGAAAATGATCCCTTTCCCAGATGTGCTCAGGGCCATCATAATACCAATTAGGATCTGAGGAAGGGACTGCAGTTTCCACTACTGGGTATTTATCATTTGACACTTGAAGCCCTGTTGCATACCTTTGGGCTTCCTTTAAGACCCCAGCATGTTCAGGGTCTGATAAAGTATGACTAAATATGATGTCCTTCCACATCAAGTCAACGGGCAAGGTAATGTGTTGGAATATATCTATATATTTGCCTAGATCATCTGTTTAGCTTCCCAGGTCTTGTTTGATCTGTCTTAGTTCTAAGAGGAAAGGCTTATGGACCCGAGTTGGTCCTAATNTTCAGGGTCTGATAAAGTATGACTAAATATGATGTCCTTCCACATCAAGTCAACGGGCAAGGTAATGTGTTGGAATATATCTATATATTTGCCTAGATCATCTGTTTAGCTTCCCAGGTCTTGTTTGATCTGTCTTAGTTCTAAGAGGAAAGGCTTATGGACCCGAGTTGGTCCTAATTCTCCTCCAGTTTCGACTAAGGGACATACGAGCTGGTTTTTGTGGAGGGGGTCCTCTCGGATATGGGGGCATATTTGGATACAAGGAAGGAACACCAGGCAGCTCCGGAACTGTGGGAGACTCCAGTCTTTTTAGGAGCTTGGGAGGTGAGCCTTCACAGGGGGGTTCTTACTCTTCGTTGCCTGTGCCTAACACCATTTGCCTAGTAGGCTCACTTTTAGGGCATATAACAATCCCGTACTTAACACAGAGTTCCTTCACATCTCTTAGTTGGAAGAAAATTTGGACATAGAGGATCTCTGTCCATTTCCCTTGTCTTTTGCAGAACAATTCTAGCTGCAGGATGGCATTGTAATTTAAACTCCTATCCTCAGGCCAGTGTTCCTTGACCCCCAGAGGATACTGTAGCCATGCAGTGGCACAAAAGAATTTTAAGCGACTTCTCCTTAGAGTTAAAGGATCAGAACAGCTTCTATTTATCAAAGATGCATCTCAAGGGGATCTGCTGGGAAGTGGATTGGTTATTTCTCATGTGACAGTCATGGGAAAAGAAAAAGAAAAAACTAATAGGCCTCCTTCAATTTCCATGGGTGGACTTCCGTAGGGGTGAGTCTTTCTGAAACTTATCCTACCCAATACTGTTGCAACCTGAGAGCCAGGTGTCCCCGGGTTAGGGTGCAGATCCCCAGGCAAGCTGAGGCATGATAGCCTCCTGGAGATCAAATCCCTGGGCAGGTTGAGGCAGGTCGGCCTCCTGAGGATTGGGTCCCTGGGTAAGTCAAGGCGTGACAACCTCCTGGGACCCCTGGACTGGCAGATCCCCAAGCAAGTTGAGGCATGACAACCTTTTGAGGACCAGATCCCTAGGCAGATCAAGGAAAGTTGACCTCTTGGGAATCCTGGACTGGAGTTGGGCATCCCCAAGGTCTCCAGTATGACCAGTGTTGGGTAGGATTAAGGGGTTGTAGTTTTAACTCATTGCCAGTTTGTTCACTACAGATGGGAATAGATATCATGATGTAAAGCAATGCAAACCTGTGCCCTGAGACTGGGAAAGAGTGAAACCATCATAAGCCTTATCCTCTTACTGCTCTAAGGGATTATGAGTCACTGATTTCTTCCCCTAGTCCTCCATAAGAGCAGTTTAGGGTGTCTCCAATGAAAAACATTTCGTTGTCATACACCCACTTTAGGTAATGACAGAAGTAATGACAAAGAAGTGGGTTATCTGGCCGTGTTAGGGGCATTAAGGTATTTTAATAATAGACTGGGTGGAGGTTCGAGGAAACAAGAACCGCGAGATTGTAAAGGAATTAAGATGTCGTGAGGCATATGTCCCTCCAGCCATAGAAGCGAGGACCTCCTACCTTAACTGGAGGCCTTCTGGAATCTGAGACTGAGCCACGTAAACTTTCTGCTGAGTTCATTTTTCGCTGTCCCAGTTTCCAGCATGATGGGCCTCTTGTCACTTCCCCTGTGCTGGGTTTTCCTTGCATTCTGCTTCTACTGCGGAGCGTTCCCTGAGTTGGGCTCCTGCTATGCTTGGCCTCCTCCTTGCTTGGACTGTGCCAAGGTTGTTTTAGCCAGGTTAAATCCGAGCCACGGCACCATAGATGTCAGGGGCATATAAGCTCCTGGGTTCTGTCTCCTCTCAACAAAAATTTGAAGCGATGGATGTTGGTGCATCGCAGCTCTTGGATAGTCCGTGTTGCTGTTCTCAGACAGATCGGTTTTATTTAGAAAATAAAGGGGAATACATCCCCAGGCATGAGAGCATGCGACACAAAAGGGGGAAGAGAAGAGAGAGAGAGAAAGAAAGACNAACAAAAATTTGAAGCGACGGATGTTGGTGCATCGCAGCTCTTGGATAGTCCGTGTTGCTGTTCTCAGACAGATCGGTTTTATTTAGAAAATAAAGGGGAATACATCCCCAGGCATGAGAGCATGCGACACAAAAGGCGGAAGAGAAGAGAGAGAGAGAAAGAAAGACAGAGACAGAGAGCATGTGCTTATTGGGGGGGATGGGGGGGTGGAGGGCAGAGAGAGAGAAAGAGAGACCCCGCCCTTTGGCTCCTCTTTTTAAATGTTCTTTTCCTCCCCCTGGGCCTGTCCTATGTAAATTGGGCTAGCCAGGAGTGCTGTTTGTTCTACCGGAGGTCCTCACTCTGGTCCTTGGACCTTCTTTTGTTCTATTTTTGCAGGCTTTTCCCCTCTTTTTCTTTTAGTCACTGTTGTTCTGGACTACTTTTCTCTATTCTACCTACCTAACACTTTTATCCTTTATATCACTTGGCTCACTGATGGTTACATGGTTGCGGTTAAATAGGTACTTGGGAATTAACTGTGAGTTTTTTTTTTTTAATATAAAGAGAATATGTTCCTAGGTACTACTGTCCAATTCTTAAGTTCTCCATTCCCAGAGAAAATATTTCTTCCAAGGGGTACTGATGAAGATGTGTATGGAAGTGAATCTCAGCAGTCAGCAAAATTGATTGTTTCTACATCCTCACTTCCCAAAGACTCTTTTCCTCTCAACTCACACATCTTAGAAAAGCTCTCAGTAGTGGCAATAAATCTGAGCTCATCCTGTTATAGTACTTAATGGACTTAAGAATAGCTGAGCTGAAAAGTCGTACCCAGGCAAGAGTTACAAATTATACAAGTCAGGATAAAAGCTTCATAAATATTGACTCCACCTAATGGTTTATGTCAGAGGAAGAAATCTCATTATGATAATGGCATCTTCTTCCAAAAGCACTGCTCTTTGCACTGAAGTTCTCTGAGTGCACTAACATCATCAAGAATTAGCTGAATAGTTCAACATCTAATTTCATCCATTACTTAATGTATTGATAGCATAGAAGATTTCTCACAGTGAAATTTTGAAAAATATTGTAATGAGAAATAAAAGGAAATTTGTGGGTGACAAGGCAGCATTGTGAATCAGCTAAGATTGAGCAAAATGGATTATGTGAAGCCAAGCAAATTTGAATGACTGTGTTCCATTCAAATCTTCAGGTCACCAGTTAAAATGAGACAAATTCTTTTGCTGGTTTGACTAAGGCTTACATAAGTTCTTACATTTGTTTAACCACCCAGAAAGACTTCCTGGAATTCAACAAAAGGGGAGATGACTCAGTCAAGGAGAGGAAAGTGACATATTGTGGTAAGGAGTAAGTCACTACTATAAATGGAAGAAAAAGAATAATAAACTAGAATACATATAGAGACACACAAAATCGATTTAGTGAGAAAAAAAAAAAAAGTAACCATTCTAAGTTAAGGGCTTCCCTGGAAATTCACACAGTAAAGAATCTGCCTGGAATGCAAGAGACCCAGGTTTGATCCCTGGGTCCAGAAGATTCCCTAGAGAAGGGAATGGCTATCCACTCCAGTATTCTTGCCTGGAGAATTCCATGGACAGAGGAGAACTGTGGACGACAGTCTATGGGGTTGCGAAAAGTCAGATATGATTGGGTGACTAACACACATACACATTCTAAGTTAAACAAAACAGTGATGTTTTCATAGTTTAAATTGATGGATATTTCAATGAGGCTACTATGGATCTATTATTGTGTTCAGTACTATGTTGAGTATGAAAATGTATGACAAGAATTTAGCATAATTTTTAAGATGATTTTGCATGACAATATAGCTTATAAGAAAGTGTTTAGCAAAATTTTGCACAGAATATTTAAGGAGACAGAATCTAAGATATAATTAATCTCAGCATCTTGCATGGGAAAGACTGGAGTTCAGATCTTCAAAGTCCCAATATTACATGGTAGAGCAAATTGTATTCATTGTTTTTCTAAGGTAAGTGACAAAAGAGCATGGAACCTGATTGGATAAAAATGAGCATATTTCTTTAAGTACATTTTATAATGAATAATATTTTCAAAAATTAATTTTGTTAGTAAATAGAGATCATCTAAATGAAAATAATGAATGGTGAAATTCATTAATTCATTTTGACCAACATTTATAACCACAAACTATGTGACATGAACCATGCTAATTTTTTTACATCTCATATTTTCTTGCTTAATTCTCACCACAGGCTGGAAGATATATATTACAGTGAAAAATAAGGAATACCTATCCTTGCCTTCAAGCAACTCAGATTTAGACAGTGATCTAGACACTGGCTTAAGTAGCAGCCAATATTATGCAACAAGTGCAGTAACACATAGAATTATATTATACTATAAATATATGGAAAAGAAACAATTTATTCTTCCCTTAGGAGATTTTATAACTGTTAATTGAAAAGTATTCCCTGGTGGCTCAGATGGTAAAGTATCTGCCTGCAACGCTGGAGACCCAGGTTCGATTCCTGAGTTGGGAAGATCCCCTGGAGAAGGAAATGGCAATCCACTCCAGCACTCTTGCCTGGAAAATCCTATGGAGGGAGGAGCTTGATAGGCTACAGTCCATGGGGTCTCAAAAAGTCGGACACGACTGAGTGACTTCACTCACTCAATTGAAAAATACAATCTTGGATTTCTGTTTTTTTAAAAATGAATTTCCAAGCTGAGTTAAATGAAGGTTGAGAATTTTCTCAATGATGCGAACTATAGGAACAAAAGAATGAGTTCTTGAAAGTATTTTCCTAACTCCACTGCAGACTGAGGCAAATTTTAAGAAACCAGATCTCAGAGCAAGAGAAAGGAAAAAATTAGGGTTAGAGAAGGGTAAATAGGACTCCTGAGATTAGTTCCTAACAGGAATAAAGTCAGGAATGGCCAAACATATATGAATTACTCTATGAGTCAGACACTTACAAGGGACAAAATCTTCAAGTTAATTTGCAGTCCAAATCCCAAAGTCACACACAAGGAGAAAGAGAAAAACACTTATAAGGAAGCTTTTGATTTGAAGAGATTCTTATTAAAAACTGCTTTTTGCTCCTGAGCTTCTCTAGGAGAAGCCTTGATTCAGGCTCTAGGTGAACTGCAGGATGCCTGCCAGTTTCCTTTTCTGACATCATTTGGTTTTCAACACTGTTCTTCCCTACAGATAATAAAATTCTTTCTCAAGGATAGCAAGCATAATTATAGTTTGTTGCTTCGTCTATATACACATTAAGATGTTCATATATATATTATCAATTAGTTTGCCTATTAATTCAAAGTCATGCTCAATGCCAGCTATTTCCTAACTTAGGAGAACAACAAAAAATGAAACAATATATGCCGGCCTATGTTTTCTCTTGTCCTCTTTTCCTCTGGGCTCTGAGATTCTCAGCCTTGCCTCGTTTTAGGCATGCTTCCACTTTTCTTGAAATAGCCCTATTCTATGTCTAGAATAGTTCAGAGCCTTCTTGCCTCTAGCAGGTGGAGTTTAAATTAGTCATACTAATGGAAAACATCCAAGCACAAACAGGACTACAAATGGAGCCTTAATCATTAGATATTCTGTGGAAGACTGTTATAGACTAGGACCTCTTCTGGTTGCTGGGGATATGGTTATGAGCAAGACAAATATAAACCTTACAGGAATAGTGAACCTTATAGTTCAACAGAGACAGACAATGCACAAAAACGTACAGGAGTAATTGATTTCAAGTTAAGACATGTGCCATTCAGGAAAATATGGCACAGTGGGAGGCCATGTTGGGAGGACTTATCCAGTATGGAAAAATCAGAGATTTTGCCAAGGAAATGATGATTTTAACTGAAGAATATGTGTGTGTGTTGGGGGAGGGGGGAGAGGAGAGTATGACTTCCTGCTGGTACTAAGAGCTTGTGGCAGAAAAAAAATGACATTTTTGAAGAATTGAAAGAAGGTTGTTGTGGCTGAACTGTGGTAAGAGAAAGGTGGGTCTGGACAAGATGGAAGATGTAGATAGAAGTGGAGAATGTAGGACCTCATTGACCATATTATGCCTTTTGATCTTTATCCTAAGTGTAATGGAAAGAAGTTGAAGGGTTTTAAGTAGGAGTATTACAGACTGGTATTTTCAGTTTCAAAGATTACTCTAAAAGCTTTCTGGAAAATGGATTGAAAGGGACAAAAGTGGATGTGAAGAGACTTGGTAAAAAGTGTACTTCAGTAACCGAAGTGTGAATGACATCTTTTCGGTCTAGGGAGGTGGTATTAAAGATAGAAATGGAAAGATCTGAAAAATACTTATGAGTTTTAGACAGCACTTTGTTCTCGGTTGGAAAAGATGGAGAGGAAGGGTTTTCCTGAATGAGTAACTTGGTAAGGGCCCTACTATTTACTCAGGTAGTAAACATTAGAAGAGAAGTGAAGCACTAGAGTGAAAAATGAATGGTTCTCTTTTGTATATGGTTGAGAAATTTGTAAGAAAACCAGGCATGGTAACCAAAGAAAGGTGAGGTGAGAGATACATTTTTGAGTCCCTGGTATGTAGATAATTAAAGTCATACATTTCCTAGAAGAGATTGAAGCCTAATAAGAAAAAAGAATCTAGAATCAAAACCTGAGGAAGTTCATCTTTTAAAGATCAGAGGAGGAGGAAATGGTAAAAGAAACTGAAGAGAATGACTAGCAAAGTAGGAGAACACCAGGGAGTTTTTCAGTAAGAAGAGTGTGGTCAGCTAAGGAGATTCTGAAAAGATATCCACGAACAGGAAAACCTAAGTGGTAATAAGGTCATTAAGAAGGACCATTTCAATAGAGTTGGGAAGAGGAAGCTGAAAGCAAGATTGAAATATGCTAAAGTAAATATTGGAGAAGGCAATAGCAACCCACTCCAGTATTCTTGCCTGGAAAACCCCATGGATGAAGGAGCCTGGTAGGCTGCAGTCCATGGGGTCGCGAAGAGTAGGACTCGACTGAGCGTCTTCACTTTCACTTTTCACTTTCATGCATTGGAGAAGGAAATGGCAACCCACTCCAGTGTTCTTGCCTGGAGAATCCCAGGGATGGGGGAGCCTGGTGGGCTGCTGTCTATGGAGTCGCACAGAGTTGGACACGACTGAAGCAACTTAGCAGCAGCAACAGCAGCAAAGTAAATATATGAGAAAGAACTGGGGGGCAGCAAATTATTTCAGGAAGTTTGGCCTTGGTGGAATGGAGAAACTAGGAACATAGTTGAAAGACTATGTGAGCAGTAGTCTAATAAAATTTATTTCCTGTTTGTTTTAAGATGGGAGAGAAAAAAGCTTTGAGTATGAACAAAGGTAGTGGAGGTGATGGAATTCCAGTTGACCTATTTCAAATCCTGAAAGATGATGCTGTGAAAGTGCTGCACTCAATATACCAGCAAATTTGGAAAACTCAGCAGTGGCCATGGGACTGGAAAGGGTCAGTTTTCATTCCAATCCCAAAGAAAGGCAATGCCAAAGAATGCNTTTTTTCCTCTCATCTCAATTCTAAGAGTCTAACTTCTTGCTGTTTACAACATCTTTGCACTTAGATAAAATTTTTTCTTTCACAAACACTATTAATTCCATTTTATATCCTCTGGTAGATCCTGGATTTTGAACTCAATTTTTCTCTTTCTGTTCCCATAGGCTGTATTTCATATGATTTTTTGCTCTGTGGTTTCACCTTGGTTACGGTTCTGAATGATGTTCTGTCTTGCATCAAGTACTACAGGTGTAGAAGCATATATTTTAAGTCCCCAATCTGGGCCAAAATCTAAGCCTCTGCTTAACTTCTACTCAGATATTTACAATGCTGTCAATCATTATCAAAAATGCTACTTGAAAACAAGCTAAACTCCCACATTATATAAAGCAGGTACCCAGAAATTCCTGCTTGGAGAAGGAAATGGCAGCCCACTTCAGGATTCTTGCTTAGAGAATCCTGTGGACAGAGGAGCCTGGTGGGCTGTGGTCTATAGTGTCACACTAAGTTGGACGTGACTGAAGTGACTTATCATGCTTGCATGCATTGGAGAAGGGAATGGCAACCCACTCCAGCATTCTTGCCTGGAGAATCCCAGAGACAGAGGAGCCTTGGTGGGCTGACGTCTATGGGGTTGCACAGAGTTGGACACGACTAAAGTGACTTAGCAGCTGCAACAGCAGAAATTCCTGCTGCCATGCTTAACCACTGCAGTAAGGCCTTTTCTGGATTCAGTTCTTATTGCTGTTTAATATATGTTGTATATGTTATTATTACTATTACTGTGCATTGGATTCTGCCAGAGAGGTCTCTATATCTCATGGCTCTTGATAAAAAGTGACAAATATCTCAGTATTTTGTTTCTAGATTTAAAACATGTGTAATCAAATTATTTATTCCAAAAAGGCATATGAAAGAATACTATGAAAAAAATTTATGCCAACAATTAGATAACCTAGATGAAATGGGCAAATTCCTAGATAACTACAAATTGCTAAAACTAAATCAAGAAGTAGAATAGCCCTATGAGAAATAAGATTGACTAGTATTTCAGAAAAAATTTTCACAAGGAAAAGTATAGGAACAGATGACTCTATTGTCAAATTCTACCAAATATTTAAAGAAGAGTAAACACTTATCCTTCAGAAACTCTTTTAAGAATTAAAAGATAAGAGAACACTTCCCAATTAATTCTATGATGCCATTGTTCTCTTCATACCAAAGCTGGAAAATAACATAGCAAGGAAAGAAAACTACAGGATTCAGTTCAGTTCAGTCGCTCAGTCGTGTCCGACTCTTTGCGACCCCATGAATCACAGCACGCCAGGCCTCCCTGTCCATCACCAACTCCCGGAGTTCACTCAGACTCACGTCCATCGAGTCCGTGATGCCATCCAGCCATCTCATCCTCTGTCGTCCCCTTCTCCTCCTGCCCCCAATCCTTCCCAGCATCAGAGTCTTTTCCAACGAGTCAACTCTTTGCATGAGGTGGTCAAGTACTGGAGTTTCAGCTTTAGCATCATTCCTTCTACAGGATAATATCCCTTTAAATATAGGTGTAAAAACCCCCATAAACTAGCAAACTGAATCTAGTAACATAGTCAGAAAATCATATACCATGACCAAATGGAATTTACCCCAGGAATACAAATGTCATTTAATACACAAAAATCAATGTAATACAACATGTCAGTAGGATAAAGAATAAAATCACATGACCACAATAGATGTGAAAAACCAAAGTGGATGAGAAAAAAAAATTTGACAAAATCCAACACTCTTTTATAATAGCAACACTCAACAAACTAGGAGTTGAAGGGAATTTCTTCAACCTAGTAAAGTGCATCTACAAAAAGTCCAGAACTAATATCAAACTTAAAGGTGAAAGACTGAAAGCTTTTCCACCTAAGATCAGAACAAGGTAAATCTATTCTTACCACTTCGCATCTAGATTGGAAAGGATAGAGTACAACTGTAGTTGTGGATGATATGATCATCTTATTGAAACTCTGCAGAAATTTGCAAAGCAAACAAAAATGTCAGAGCTAATAAGTAAGATCAGTGAGTTTGCGAGAAATAAGATCATCAATTATATTTTATACACTGGCAATGAACAGTGCAAATATTGAGTTAAGAAAATAATTCCATTTATGATAGTAACAAAAAGCTAGGTAGATTTAAATTCAACAAAATTACTGTGNAATTCTTCGGTGCTCGGCTTTCTTCACAGTCCAACTCTCACATCCATACATGACTACTGGAAAAACCATTATCAGAGATGAAAGCAAATGGAAGAAGCAGAACCTCCTTTCCAGAAAGGAAAACTGAGGAAGGAAGCAAGCAACTTTAAACAGGTTATGAGTATATTAACTTTAGTTTAGGTGAAAAAATAAGCTCCTCTTAGTAATTTACCCATTTGGAGATGTGAAAGGCAAATAACACTCTAGATACTGTCCTCTTGATTATCCTTCCTAGGGAATCAATCTAATTAATGTAGATGCATGCACTGGGGCAGACTATGCTGTACACAAATGCACCTAACCAAGGGATTCAAATTGAGCCCCTGTTTCAATAATCAAGTCATAGACTTTGGCACAGGGCTGTGTCAGTCTGGAGAGATTGCCTTTCTAGAATCACAGTCACCAATGGGGCCATGCTGATATACATTACCATAGCCTATCTGACCAGAAGCTTTGATACTGGCCATTGGATCATTATAAAGGAAAGAATGGATGTCTTTCCAATGCAGTGATTTCTCTTAGGTTAATTCATCAGTCAAGGGTGCACGTACATGCAAATTAGTAACATACATGTGGGAGTTCTGCTATGCATAAACAAGGAGAAAACACTGGTACAGTGATGGGTTCAAGTACACCAAATATCTGTCTCTTATGTTAGATATTACTCTTGTGATGTATTGATAGAATGAAGTTAAGTTTCACCAGGAGTCTTTTGCATCATCCTTGCATCTCCAGAAGCCATATATCACAAGGTATATCGCTTGGGGTAATATAAAATAAGAGAGTACACTTGCTGGCACAATTTTGTGCAATGGGAATCAAACCTGACTCAGGCACATTGAAACAATAACTTCTAAGCCTCCTTATTCCAGTTGTGTGTGTATACATACATATATAATATGATTATACTTTTCTTAAGAAAGAGCAATGTGTGCATATGTGAGTATAACCATCTAAATGTAAACTTTTATACTAAACTTATATCTATAGAGATAGATATCTGTAATTGTTTATATTAACATAAACAATTGGAAAGATACAACCCACTGGCTGCTTTAATAATTCGAAGAGAAGAAGGCATGGTTAATAATTTTATATAACTCAAAATTGCTTGACTTATTACTAACAGGATTATCTTTGTTAAAAAATAACATAAACAATATCTTGAGTTGGAAGACTAGAATCTTTTTAACTGAGTGCTGCTGCTGCTGCGAAGTCGCTTCAGTTGTGTCCAATTCTGTGCGACCACATAGATGGCAGCCACCAGGCTCCACCGTCCCTGGGATTCTCCAGGCAAGAACACTGAAGTGGTTTGCCATTTCCTTCTCCAATGCATGAAAGTGAAAAGTGAAAGTGAAGTGCTACTTAGATAAATTAAAAGGGGTATTTTTGTGTGTGTGTGTGTTTTTTTTTTTTTTTGCAGTGGAGATAAAGCAGCTCTATATTAATCTTTTCATAGTACAGAAACCTTTGAAGATTCAGCCAACATTTTGACCGCTAATATGCCAAAACTTATCTGATGTATAGAAACTTGGTTTCTATAAAGCAGGAGGCCATTACATCTATATCTTGTACTGGCTATATTTGTATATCTATAGCTTTACATCTATTACTTTGTATATGTTTGTATATACCAAACATATATTGTTTATATATCACCAAAGTGTTATTGTTGATGGTGGTTCAGACAGTAGAGTCTGCCTGCAATGCAGGAGACCAGGTTCAATCCCTGGGTCAGGAAGATCCTCCAAGGAATGAAAAGGCAATCCACTCCAGTATTCTTGCCTGGAGAATTCCATGGACAGAGAAGCCTGGCAGGCTACTGTCATCAGATCATAAAGTCAGATACGACTGAACGACTAACACTTTCAAAGATTTACATCTATTACTCTGTATATGTTTATGTCTATATACCACCAAAATGTTATTGTTGATGATCTTTAATATGTCTAAAGGTAGAAAATAGCTAGAAGATAAAGTATAATTTCCTCTCTAATACTCACTATAGTGATGAAAAGGGTATTATGCAAGTAGGGGTATGACCATCCACTCCCACTNGGAAAAGATCCTGATGCTGTGAAAGATTGAAGGCAAAAGGAGAAGACGGTAGCAGAGAATGAGATGGTTAGATAACATCAGCAACTCAATGGACATGAGTTTGAGTAAACTCTGAGATACAGTGAAAGACAAGGAAGCTTGGCATGCTGCAGTCCATGGGGTCACAAAGAGTTAGACACAACTTAGTGACTGAACAACAACAACATAGTCAATTGATATAGACATGATGTTGAGATCACTCAATGGGGAACTTTCAACAAACGGTCCTGGGACAACTAAATGTCCACATGTAAAAGAATAAGCTGGATCCCTTCTTCACATCATATGCAAAACTTAATACAAAATGGGTCAAATGCCTACATTTTAGAGCCAGAACTACAAAACTAACAATAAAATAAAAAAGACCCACGACTTTGTATTAGGAAATGGTTTCTTAGATACCATACTCAAAACAAAAAATGACAGATTAAAAAAAAAATAGATCAGTTGGAGTTTATCCAAATAAAAACTTTTGGGCTTCAAAGGACACTATCAACAAAGTGAAAAGACAGTTGACAGAATACAAAGTAAGTTTGCCAATTATACATCTGATAAGGCACTAGTATCTGGAATATGAAGAAGCCTATAACTTGATAATAAAAAGGCAAATAACTCAATTAAAATTTTTTCAAGATATTTGGATAGACATTTCTATTTAATATTGATAAAGGCCATTCTGAACTCTTAAAAAAATCTATATACTGATTTGTCAGAATTTCAGAGGCTCTGCTTTTGCCTTCCTCCTGCCTGCTGCTTTTATTCACTCATTTAACTGATGTGTCAGGAATTTTACCAAGAACTAACAGGGTCAGGCAGAGGTCAGAATGAAATTGTTCAATTTTTCTACTTACTGCAAAAAAAGCCCAAGAGTTTAATAGAATCAAAAAGTGTGTTAGAGTCACCATATGGACCCTGACTGTCTGCTCTTTTCCTGTTGCTCACCATGAGAAACAGATAAAATGTATGTGAATCTTAAAGCTATCTGTAAATTATAACTTTAAAATATCTTTACTGACAAAATAAAAATGTTATTTATCTGCTATAATTGAAATACAGATTAAATGACTAAAAAAATTGCTCTTGAAAATGCGAAGTGAAAGTGTTGTTTCTTAAAACTGCATGTGCGCATGCTCAGTCGCTTGAGTTGTGTCCGACTCTTTGTGATCCCATGGACTGTAACTCCCAGGCCCTTCTATCCATGAGATTCTTCAGGCAAGAATACTGGAGTGAGTTGCCGTTTCCTTCTCTAGGGAATCTTCCCAACCCAAGCAACGAACCCTCATCTCCTATGTCTCCTACATTGCAGGTGGATTCTTTAACCACTAGGTTACTTTGGAAGCCTCTCTTAAAGATCAGGTCTCTGTTATTGGAACAATCTGTTTTTCCCTATATATGGGAAAGAGACAACTTGGGTTAAGAATGTGACTTTGCAGTTGGATAGATCTAGGTTTCACTTTTGGTTCCACAACTTTCTCCCTTTGCTGAAAAAGGTGAACTGTTACAACAATTATGTAATTCTATGGAGTGCTTAGAACAGGAGTTGACATGGGATGACTGCTCCGTGGATGGCAACAATAACCTCAGTATGTATTATTACTGTGTCTACTTAATGGCTTCTCTGGTGGCTCAGCAGTAACAAATCTGCCTGCAATGCAGGAGACCTGCATTCGATCCTTAGGTCAAGAAGATTCCCTGGGGGAGGGCATGGCCACCCATTCCAGTACTTTTCTTGCCTAGAGAATCACAGGGACAGAGGAGCCTGGCAGGCTGCAGACCATAGGGTCGCACAGAGTCAGACACGACTGAAGCGACTCAGCCACAGCAGCAGCATACTAATGGTTCCAGGAGCAAACACACTAACGTCATTTATCCAACACAGTCAATAGTGAAAATCTGTTTTTCTTTGAACAATTAATTTGGCTATACACTCAAGAAGAATTTAGTAAAATAATTTGATTTTTAGGGAGAGAGGATTGAATGATTTAATGAAAGGTCTTTGTAAGTTTTTTTCCCCAAAGTGAATGGATGGTCGTGAATAAGGAACTTATTTGTCATTAAATTGCCAACATCAACTAAAACATAACAGAAGAAAAGGTTCAGAAAGTTGTATCAGATATCCTGAAAAAGCCTTTGTGGAAAGAAACCAAACATAATTTTGTTTAGGAAGAAGTCATCAGTACCCAACCTCATCTGAGAAGACAAGTCAGTTATTTAGCCTCTTATTAGAAGGCAAACCCTGTGAGAACAGGGTTCCTTGTTTTGTATAACAGAATTTAAAAAAAAATTCAGAATAATCTTATTTACATTTAAAAGTATTTTTTCTTTTAAAATTAGGGAATCATAGGCTGAACATGTCTCTAATACAGTTTTAGAGCAAATACATCTTAAGTCTCTTGGGAGAAAAACTAAATGCCAAGGCCAGAGGTCACTACTGCATCTTCAGTCATAAAATTGTAACTATAGATATACCGAAAGACTTTTACTTTGAAAAAAAAGTACAATTAAAGCAAGTATTAAAGAGAGTAATTGATGGGACATTTGCCAACTTTGAATTAATTAAAGTCAGTCTTAATTTTTAAAAGTGTTGGCTGCAGCAAAATGATAGAGTAAGACATTAATGTTCCCATTATGATTCATTTCAAATTTGAACTCTTCCCAGCTCAAATCTGTTTGGTTGGTTAAAAATGAAGTGATGGTTGCAAATAACAACAGTATCCAGAAGACTATACTGGGTTCTAAATTAGCCAAATGAAAGGCATTGTTCCCATTTCATTGTTATGAAAATCTAACTGGCAGGTTCTCTAGTCTTAGTTTTAGCTTTATGAGGTGTATGTGTCCGAGTATGTGTGCATGAACAGGAATGCCTGCTTTTAGCGAAATGGGCAGATATGAGATATATTGATTGGGTTCTTCCTGCCATTGACTGAGTAGAAAACCTGTCACTTCTCCAAGTAGTGAATCATGTTGACAGAGAGTAATACATTTTATAAGGTTTTTTTTTTTTTCTTTGTTCAGATCATTTGTAGTTGAAGCACATTTGCCACCTTTTAAAAGTGATCTCTGCAGCATTCCAGAGCCATTGAAATATTCACCTTGACCAGGATAGTCAGTTTCTCTGCTAGCACGGAAGAAGATTTTTAACATGAACGTGATTTTATCAACCACTCTTTGCTNTTTTTTTTTTTTCTTTGTTCAGATCATTTGTAGTTGAAGCACATTTGCCACCTTTTAAAAGTGATCTCTGCAGCATTCCAGAGCCATTGAAATATTCACCTTGACCAGGATAGTCAGTTTCTCTGCTAGCACGGAAGAAGATTTTTAACATGAACGTGATTTTATCAACCACTCTTTGCTTTGGACTCCCAACTTTGTTATCTGTAATGATCTTTTTAGAATCGGTGCATGGACTGCCGTATTTTATTCAAGGTATGTACGCATGAATGTAAAATTCTACAGGTGGGTAAATAATCCTTATCCTCCTAATTGCATTGCTTTGATTTTTCTATCATCATGGCAATAATGTTTTAAACATCAATATAATTTAATCTTCAGACAACCTGTGATGCTGTTCTCAAGTTAATTAATTTTAACTGACACTGTACTAAATTAATTTCAACTGCATTTGTCTCTAACCAAGGGGAACCTTTTTCTTATTTCTACTCCATTAGCAAAGACGGGGATGTATAAATAGTAATACAGTGCAATGCATATTTCAAAAGTACATCTTCAGGGGAAAAAAAAGAGTTTCATCCAGTGAGATGATTAGTAAACTACTTATAAAAGAAGAATGACTCTGAGAACATATCAAGACAACACTTATATGTGTAGAGACCTGGGGAGAATGATACACTGGGAAATTTATATAGTACTTTCAGGGGGAGGATGTTAACACCCACATTATTCATTGACTGTAATCAGATTTCTAAATACTTAGGGTACTTATATTAAATGAAATAATGTAATTTTTGACATCTACAAATACCATGAGAAATTTAGAGATAAGTTTCTATTCTGGTCATATTGGAGTTTGATCTTTTTAAAATTTTTTTCATTGCATTCTGTAGTGGAAATAGCTTTTAATCTGGGAATCAGTGGAGTTAGATTTAATGCTGACTTACTAGGCAAACAACCTAACCTCACTGAAACTTTTATATATGTCTTTACCTTTTAAAAATAGTAACTTGAAAAAATAGTACTCTTTAATATCTCATCCAGTTTGAATCTATCATCTAACTGACCTCCTTGTCAGGAAGAAGGAGACAGACAGCCTTTGCTTTTGTTTTCTTAGGGAAACCAAGACAGAATTTAATAAATTTTGTTTACATGACTCTGGGTTGAGAAAAGGAATTAAGTTTCCTCTTTAAGATCTAATCCAACTTTAGTAGACCATTTTGTCTCAAATAAGGTTTTAAAAGTCAGTGAAAATTAGAACAGTTCTTTTGATAGTGGAAATAAAATTGCATAAACCCTTGTTATTTATTTATAGGGATTTTCCCTTTGAAAAACAAATACAAGCCTGGGACCTAACTGCAAGACCTAAATACAAACTTGGGGATGAAAGAATCTGGATTTTATCCCTGGCACTCACATTTTTGTCTTTGGCCAGCCAAAATCATTGTACTTGGTAGGCCTTCATTGCTTTTCCTATGAAATAATGGGCTTTTCAATGTTCTTAACAGCGTAAATGTGTGAGTAAGGAAAAAACTGGTCATTCACAGAAGATTCTGCAAAATTAAGATGTTAGTGGTAACTGTACTATAACTTCTGATATCATGTATATGAAATACAGAAAAATCCAACTCAAACTTTTTATAAGATTACAAATAGATAACATCTCTGACCCCAGAATACCACACTGATGTCCATATATCATTGGCAACATATAGGAAAGGTTTCTCTGGGATCCCTTGATNAAAGGTTCAGAAGGTAACATTTTCTGGTTACCTTCCTTCTAGTTTTATAAATTCCCTAAATTGAAGGCGATGAATCTGTTTCTTTTATCACAGTTCTCTTTCTAAAACAAATAATTAGTATCACTTGGCTACACAATGTTCCTCATTTTTTCAACAAAAGCATTTTAAAGATTATAATTTAACATTTTAACAAATAGCTATAATAAAAATTGCTACATTATTGCATAGTCATATCTTTCTCTTAAACTAAATTATTCCTGAGGGTCTTTGTTTAATTGACGTTAAGCAAAAGTTCCACTGATAGTCTATTATTTTAACTACTTGAAGAAAAAAAGAACCCCAGAATTTCACAAATAATTTCTATGCCTATGAGGTAATGGGAATTGAGGAACTTTAAAATTGAGGAAATTGAGCAACAATAAATGTGTTTGTCAGTGTAGAAACTTTTGATGATGCCACTTATCCCAGGTCATTTATTGTCTTTTCCAGCAAATCGTTTATTCCTTTAGTTAGCCATTTAGTTATTTGAGTTCATTAATTGACATTTTGGAGACACAGGGAATAGGAGACAATTTAAAGGAAGAGTCCAGTTAAATTATGAGCCATTTCTCTAACTGAAGCCTCAATATTCCCACTTTTAAATTTTAAACTCACTAATCTATCTCTTGTCCACACAATATCAGTTATTATGACTGAAATGGAAGAGGGCTTTATGGTCCTTGCCCCTCAACCCCCTTGCCTATGTCCTCAGACTTTCTTTCTTTCTTTCTTTCTTTTTTTTTTGTGGAAAAACGTTAGACAAAGAATAAGTTTAATCGGAGAACTGAGAAAATGAAGAAACAAAGGGAAACAGTCGAAGGAAGCCCAATAATAATAATGTAGTCTTTAAGCATAATCAAGGACCTTTAGTTCCTTCTCAAGGGCCATAGATAATATTCTGAGCCACATCCTGTGAGCTGTCTTATAGATACTGAAATATCAGGTGGAGAAATTAACTACCTGACGACCAGACTGTAGTCATGACATAAGCAGCCACAGTTCTGAGAACTGGCCTCAAAGAAATTGAAACAAACTGATGCTGGAACTGAAGATTAACGGTACCTAAAATAAGCAAGATTACACTGGTCACATCACTGATGACCAATTTCAAGATGACTATCAGAGCTGACATGTTTATGTATGTAGCCCCCTCCCTCAGCCTATTAAAGCTCGTGCCCCCTGACAGTCAGGGGGCAGTCAGACATCGGACAGGTCTCTGCCCTCCCCAACCCTCCTGGTTGCTTGCATCCAAAATAAAGCAAACTTTCCTTTCTACTAAGGTGGCCTCTTTAAATGGCTTTTTAGTGGCAGCAGCTGGACCTGGGTCTGGTAACATGAGGAGAAGAAGAGAGGGAAGAATGATCCTACAGAAATTATATAATAAAGGTGTGATTATTTTAGGCCACCTTACAAAGTTCATTTTGTTTATAAGACACTAATTATTATTTTAATTGCATTACAATCCTGTTGAATCTTCATTTTTTATAGCTTGAATAAAATCTATTGTCCTGATTTCTACCCCAGAATCAAAATATTTAGGAAAATTTGGTAGATCTTTCTGTTTTTAGAGTGCTGAGAGAGTGGGCTAGGAGGTAAATGGACAAAGATGTAAAGCTATGATTACAGAAAAACTAGGCACCATCTGACCACTTCTACAAGATTACCTTGGATGGTTCAAGGCAATTCCCAGAACATAAAATGGCTCATAGTTATATGTGTATAAAATCTCAAAGTCAAATTTTATATTTTTATCTTAAATACAACTTTTAATTTGTATTTCTTATGTTAAACACAAGAGTAGAAAAAAATTTTTAAATACAGATGAAAAAATAGAAAGTACAATTTTCTGTAGTTCTACTAAGGCAGAAATAATTACAGGTAAATTTTAGACTTCAGGTATATTCTCCATCTCTGCTTCTGTCTCTTTCTCACAGTCTCTCTTTGAGTGTTCATATACATTCAATGATTTTTAAAACAGCTTGTCTTTTTACATTACACGTTTCTATACACATTTTTTGGGCAAGTGTACACACTTTCCAGGTTGTGCAGTGGTAAGGAATCTGCCTGTCAATGCAGGAGATGCAACTCAGGTGCTATCCATGGGTCAGGAAGATCCTCTGGAGGAGGAAATAACCCACTCCATTATTCTTCCCTGGAAAATTCTATGGACAGAGGGGCCTAGGGGGTTCCATTATAGTCCATGGGGTCAAAAAGAGTCAGACATGACTGAGCAACTGAGCACACGTGCATGTTAATAGTTACCTGTAAAATCTGTTTAATCAGAAAGACATTCAAGTGACACAGATTGAAAAGAGCTTTCACTATACTGGGGTAATTATTACAGGAAATGATAAAGAAGATACAGATGGTGAAGAACTATTGCTGGCCCTGCTGAATAAAAATTTTGGCTTCCAAAGATCTTCCAACATTGGTGAGTTAAGAATAAAGTCAAACATTATTTATTCCATCTTCTGACCTGTTTTCTCCACGTTAATTTATATTAAAGAAAGTAATAATTACTAATTTAAAGCTGCACCAAAGGCTTAAGTGTCTGTTATTTCATATTCATGCTTAAAGCAATGGCATTATTAAAAAACATTAACATCTTATTTTGTTCAAATAGAGTATTCTAATGGGATTAGTAACTGTTGAGTTACAAAACAGTTATCTTTACTTATATTTTTTCCCTCTCATCTATGTTACTCTCCACAGGTAGAGTTAATATTTTCTTTTACTAAATGCTTCCAGGGTATTATTAAATGTTTTGAAATAGGTTTCCACTAGAAATTTCTCAAATTAACTGTGGTTTTGTGGCACTTTTTGCAATCAGATTCTTTCAATTTGGGAAATGACTGGAGTAGAAACCATTGAGAAAGGTCGGCTCCACCAAGGTTTTTTTTCTCTGAAGTACAAGATAATCTGATTTACAATTATGCATCAGATTGGTCTCCAAGAAATGATAGATATTGTCAGAAATTTAGCAAGTCTAACCTGAGAGACAGTGTGACAGTATGTTAATGTAGTGCTCTCTCAGAAAACATCTGTTCTAAAAAAACTGTCTATTCATGGGACAGGGCACTGGTTAAAAGAATGTCTTAATAAATACTTAAAAATACAGGATTTAAAAATTAGAAATAAGATGTTTCATTGAGGAAATTGAACGTGATTATAAAAAGAAAAATCTGTACTCAAACTGTAAAACCCAGAGAGATTACTGTTAGTATTTTGGGAAATTTCCCTCTTGATTAAATTTTACAGATAAGATTTATAGCCTGCCCTTTTCTTTCACTTAATATTTTTTCATGAGAATGTCCCCATGCCAGTGTAAAAATTTACTTCTAAATAGTAGTCCTTGTTAGAACTAGGAAAAGTTCCTATTTAAGAAAACTCTGTATTTATTATAGAAGTTAGATGCTTGCTCATTATAGTACTGATTATATTTCAACATTACAGACACTGAAAAAATGTTTGGGGCTTTATATTAGAGATATATGGGTGATCTCAAATCATACAAAAAAAAATACCTTGTCTTTCTGAATGTGTGACCTGAAGTGAATTAAATGTTACTTGCAATGTACATTTTTCATATGACAAATGTGTCTTGCAGATATAGAACTGGCTAACAAACTGGAGGAACCTAACCAGGTGAGAATGTGAAACACATGAAATCTTAATTTTCATAATTATTATAAGACAATTTCTTTTGAAACAGTAGTTTTTAAAATTATTAATTCTATATTTTAAAACTATTATTCTTGCTAGAAAAAAGAGTGAAGTAATTCACTAGGGAAAACAATCAAGTTCTACTAAAAAAAGAAGAAAAGGAAAACAAGACAAAACTATAACTGAAGTGATCATTGGATAAAATGTCTAGAAATCTGGATTTTAGATCCAGCTCTCCAATTACCTAGGAGACCATGGAAGAATTAAAATTCTCTGGATCTAAATCTCCTCATCTCTAAAATAAGAAGCTATAATTAGATTGGTGGTTTTCAAAAGCTATTATTACTTTTCAAAGTGGAAATATTTTTTTCCAAACAAAATTGTATGTGTTCCCAGTAAATGAAACATATAAAAGTGGAGCTGTTCTACTTGAAGCAGCTAGTTTGGGAGGAGAGGAACTGAAGTGCTATATTCTTGACCTGTCTTTGGCCTCGGTACAGGGAACCCCTTAGCAACCTTACCCCCCAACTTCTCTCTATGAGGAAAATTGGAAAATCATTGCATTAGATTATTTCTTAAGTCTTTCAAACAAAACTGCATGCAAATTCATTATCATATAAACCATGTGGCTGTGAGAGAGAAGTACGCCCCATCAATTATTAGCAGCTAGGACACGGATACATGCAGTAGCTCAAGCTGAATTCTGTTCTGATAGAGTTAGATCTCCAGGGTTTAGGCAATCAGTGATCTTGCTAAAGATCAACTTGGCTTACACTCTGGATGGAAACCTTAGGGTCTCAAAATACTTCTTTCCCGCTAGGAAGGACAAATATTTCAGGAAATTCGAACATACACATAAAGTCTTTGAATCTCCTTGAAAAGGACTGGTCATTTTGGGTGACATCAAATCAAGTCCAGCTACACAGGCTATGTGTACAGGCTTCCCATTAATGAACACTGAGACTTGATTTCCTTCACCATAAACCTGCTT